>JAWPHD010007743.1:0-124580 GCA_037043455.1 Cyrtodaria siliqua
ACAATAATGTGGCTACAAGTAAAACAGAGATCAGATGTTTACCTTTGCAAGTTTACTCATCTGGTCACTGCTATCTCTCGACTTCCCCGGGGTGGTGGACTGTAAACTTGGGTCTGCCTCAATATTGGGCCACACCTTCAGGTCATGCATACCTTGTCGGAATCCTCTGTAAATAATTGTTGTTCAAATGATGTAATAATGTTCCGGACAGTATATTAAAGTATCAATTATTATGCAGGACCTCAAATAAATGCAGACTGAATGCAGAAGAAACTATTACCGGTTTATACAAGAATAAGCATTGTGAATACATTCAATTAGTCCCAGGTCAAGTGAGAAAGTGCCGATGCTTACAGATGGCGGAAGGTATTCAGTATTGGTTCTACCCAGAAAAAAATGGTTGGTCTGCCTCTTCCACAAAAAACAAACAACCGTCATATATGGCCTAGCATGTGCTAAAAAAGACAAAAAAACATTCAAACAAAACACCCTACATTATGCAAATTGTATGCGGTGTGTGAACTGATATTGATTCTAACACAACCTGTGCAATCTTTCATATACACAAAGAAGAGAGACAGCTGTATGTTATTCTACGATAAAATACAGCTGTTCCATTAATTCCCCACGTATATTTCATCTTGGAAGCACCACGTTACATGATGTCACTTGGTAAACATACACCACAAAGTCAACCTCAACAGTAATTTTAATGAAAATGTTAATAACAACAAACGTGCCATGCTCCCAAACATTGCACACCCCCGATATAAATCCATCATATGCATCAATACATATTTAACATTAATAATTAAGCATCTTGAACAAGCTGAGAACGTTTGACGTCATAAGCGATGACATAATTGTTTGTCGCGTGACTACTAGTGTATTTAAACACATTGTACTGCGCAGAATACGGATGCACCCAATGGAACAGCCTGTAAACATAGCAGCCTGATTACCTTGACCTCCGAGATAATATAGTGCCCCCACAATAACGTAAACAATGGGGTTATTGCTGTGTTAGAATCAAAATAATAAATACGTACCAGTATTTTATTAGTGAATAAAATACAGTTAGTCGTTCGGATGCGAGTAATACTACGCATCCGAACTCCTAACTGTATTTTATTTACCGATAAAACACAGGTATGTATTTATTATTTCTTAATTAGAGGACCAGATAATTATTGAGTTCATTATTTTTTTAAGCACAGCGGTCTTGTTTTTCAAGTGAAGCAGTCACTTTTTGGCATTACAAAAGTGCATGTTTTGGAAAGTAAAGCGCATCAACAACACTGCGCTTAAATGGCGTGTGCAGAAGCCTGAACCTGGTTTAATAGAAAGCGTTTGTGGCACTATATACTCAGGTGCAGTAAATGTTACTGCATGTATATTTAAAATACTGTAGTGTTCTCTTATCATGTAATACAGCTTCACATGTTTTCAATGGATGAACAGTTAAAATAACATCCTAATCATACACGCACCCTTTCTTTCCAAACAAGGATATGGTTGTGCCACCAACTGGTATGACCTTGTCTGTACCGTAGATGTCCCATATTGTGAGTGTTAGCACTGCATTTCTGGGTATATCACAGTATTTGATTGGTAGACGCAGCCACTCATTCCAACTGAAAAACAAATTTAAAAGTAGAATTGAATTGAATTGGATATTATAGTTGCACCAACAGCTAAGGTCATATGGAGACTTTCCAGCTTCCACTGGTGGACGAAGACCCCAGGTGCCTCTCCGGGCAATTTTCATGCACGGGCGGGCACCAGGGTAGAACTAACGACGTTTCGCAAGCCAGCTGGATAGCTTACTCACATAAAGATTCCTAGGCCCCTGGGGGATCGAACCTAAAGCAGTGACGGTCAAGTGATCTCAAGTCAGAGACTCTAACCACTCGGTCACGGAGGCCCCATTTAAAAGTGAAACATTTATATTTAGTTTATATCAATTACAGCTTTTGCAAATTTAACATATGTTTCAAAGGAGCAAATGTTATTTTAACTTTGGTATCAAAACTGTTCATAAACAGAAGAACCAAGAGGCAATTTATAATATATATATAATATAGTGTTGTCTATTCTGAGAATAGATTGGTTGCATTGACGAGACAAAACACACTGTGACTGCTGTTGATTGCTACTCTTTAAATACATATAACACAGTCCCTGGCTTAAACCCACAGCAGCCTTTTTTCGTTCCAAGGTGGTATCCCTTCTGTCAAAATGTTTGTGGTATTTGTATACGTTGCTTCTATTTTTCCTTGTAATTGAATATTTAATACTTACTTCCATCTAGTACTAAAAGCCTTATATGAAGTCTGGGAGACCAGTGAGACCGGTTTCTCCTCACAGTACACCTGGCACGTGACATACAGGTCTGAGCAGTCGGGGCAGTATGCACCAGAGAATCTCAACATGGGGTCATTCAGCAGGTCATTGTAACTCGGCCTTTCACGCTCACCTTCCAGGGTGCCGCTGAAACAATTTATCATGGTACAACATAGTCATACTGCTAGGGTTAACTTTAAATCAGTATATTAAACCTATCTTTATGCTCTATATCCACCCCTTGGATTAGCAGATTAATAATTTATCATCTTTGTAAACAAGTGTCACAAGCCTCTATAACAATTATATTTAAATACCTATGATGATATTCCACTACTAAATGAAAGCAAAATTGATCATTTATGCAATATTTAAAAAAGGACCCTTAAAATCTGAATCAGGACCTCCAAAAATTGTATAGGAGGATGAGGGTCCTCATACTGAAAAACATAATGGAAACCCTGATCACCGATCATGTTACTATACTTTAAATCTAAATTAACAGGCTTACAATGTCTTCAGACATGTCAGAATAGATTGATAATATAGAATTGTAACATTTTAAAACATAAGACATTGTTCTAATTCCACAATATAAGCACAGTGATTTATTACAAAATATTGTGTAATTATGAGTCCTTGGACTTAATGCCTTTAGGATTTATGAGTCATTTGGAAAAAAAATTGTGTTCCATTATGAATCACATTTTAGTACCTAAATCTTTCCTCAACTTGGCAAAAAGTATGTTTTTTATGTGAAAAAATTCCCAATCCAAAAAATAAAACAAAAATATTTTTTAAATATTTATGGTGTTTTTAAATATTTACTGTGAAACCTAAAAAAAAATGAGGGAAATATATTAATGAAATACTACATAGTAATGTGTTTGAAAAGTATTTATGTATACAATTAATATTGCTTTTGTTTGACAGTGAAAAATTCCCGATTTTATATAGAGCAAACGTTTTTATTGCCACCTGTATAAAAACTTATATTGCAATCGGTGTCTTAGAAATACAAGCAGAGAGAGAGCCGAACATAACCGAAAGTGAACCGGTGGTCGAACATGTCAAAGGGCGAAAGGTGTGTTTGGGACGACACTTTTCTGATATTTCCAGGCAAAGACTAATCAGACATACTATTCCATCTATTCACGGACAAAGATATCTAATAATTAATTCTGCCTACATCTTAACTTCGACATTTTCATCGAGATCACAGCTGTAAATGTAGTTAAATCGTCCTTCTGTCATTTTTGTTTTGAAAATAAATTGCCTACTTCCGGGGACGAAACCGGTTATCATTAAACCTACTGTCATTGTAATTATCACTTAAAACCGCAAACACTGTTCGCCTCTGTTAATCTATCTATCTATGGATACTGCATCACCCTCTTTCGAAGATTATGTGCAGGTGCGCGTCTGTGCGGTTGTGAGTAATTTAAAAGATGATAAAAGAAAGAGTAAAATAAGGTGAAGGTGAAATAAAGATGAAAGTGTTATGTATGTTAAAAGTTCGATGAAGAACAAAGTGGATGTGACAGTCTAGATAGTCTCAAGGGATGCTGGACATATGACGGCATTTGGATGGCAACTAGCCCATGGATGATTTTGAAAAATAGGCAAAGTCGGGCGTCGGAACGTCTGTCCTCGAGAGAGCGCCATTTCAGGTTATTTAGCATAGTTGTGACACTGGATTGATAGGAGTAATCATTGTGTATCCACCTCGCGGCTCTTCTTTGTACCATCTCCAACTTGTCTATATTGTGTTTCGTATACGGGCTCCACACTGGGGAGGAGTACTCTATCACTGGGCGGACTAGTGCTTTGTATGCGGTTGCTCTTATACCTGGGTTTTTGCTTCTGATGTTTCACTTTATGAAACCCAGAGTTCTGTTACCAGATGTACTTGCCTTCTGAATATGGTTGTTCCAGGTAAGATCGCTGCTGATGTTGACACCAAGGTATTTGGCACTGCTGACTGTTTCCAGTAATTGACCATGTAATATGTATGTTGATGGGATAGGAGTTTTTGACCGTGTAATTTGAATAAGAATACACTTACCTGTATTAAACTCCATATCCCATTCGTCTTCCCAAAGAGAGAGTTTGTTGACGTCTTGCTGCAAAAGTTGAGCATCTTTTAAACTGGAAACAGCCAGATACACTGCAGTGTCATCTGCGAATAGTCTTACTTTGGACTTTATGTTGTCAGGTAGATCATTTATGTAGATCAAGAATAGGATCGGACCTATTACTGCGCCTTGGGGTACACCTGAAGTAACTGGTACCGGGTCTGATTCTTCATTTTCAATTAATACCTGCTATCTGTTTGATAGAAAAGCTTTGATCCATTGCAAGGTATCGCTTCTGATTCCATATTGGTGGAGTTTAAGCAAAAGTTTTTCGTGATTTACCTTATCAAATGCCTTGCTAAAGTCAAGCAAAATGAGGTCTGTTTGGTGCCCATCTGCTGCGTTTCGTAGCAGGTCCTCAACCAGCATAATCAGCTGCGTCTCGCATGACCGTTTAGAGCGGAACCCATGCTGCAAGTCGTACAGTATGTTGTGTTTGTCCAGGTGTGTCACAACGTTCGAGGCAATGATATGCTCTAGAACTTTGCATAAAATGCAGGTTAAAGAAATAGGCCGATAGTTAGCAGCATCGCATTTCTCACCTTTTTTAAAAAGGGGAAAAACATTTGCACTGTTCCAGTCTTTTGGGACTCTTCCGGAGTCAATAGATTGTTGAAAAATTACCTGAATAATGGGGGCTATCTGGTCACGGAGCTGCTGTAGCACCAGTGGCTTTATATTATCTGGACCGGCTGCTTTGTGGGGGTTCAAGTCTTTCAGCAGCTTTACAATTCCATTCACAGAGAGAATGAATTTTGGCATTATTGGGTGCCGATACCTGTCTTGCTCTGGAACAGAAGTGACTGGTAGCTTACCTTGGTCAGTATCGTCTTGTACGGCCATCCCAGACAACTGTTGGAGTCGAAGGGGGCTTTTTGGGGTAAAAACACAGAGTTGAACTGTTGGTTCAAGATGTTTGACTTTCCTGTGTTGTCTGTACACAGTTTACCATCTTTCAAAAGAGGGGATATTCCTGTGGAGTCTTGTTTGGAATTCTTGAGTAAGGAAAACAATTTCTTGGAAGTAAAGGATTACTTACTATTTTCTGGATCCTCGCTATATGAAAGTCCAAGAATAGAGTCAATGTAGGCATCATGAGCGTCTTTCAGTTTACACTTCACTGCATGTTTAGCATCCAAGAAAGCTTGTCTATCCTTTGGTGTTCTGTACCTTTTATATTTCTGGAATAAGCTATCCCGCTTTCGTATAACTCTTTTTATATCCTGAGTCATCCAGGGGAGGGAGGGTTTACTGTTGATGGTCTTTTGGGGGTACATAAGTTGAAATACCTGTTTGAATGGCCAGCTTAAATTCAACCCATAGCTTATTTACAGATTTTTCTTCATAACTTACCATGAACTCGTCTTTGAAATCAGCCATGTGCTGTTCAAAGCCTTCCCAATCCGCTCTTTTGTACATGGACATAATTCTAGGTTTTTGTTTGTTTACATGGGGCCTGATGTTCACCTCTGAGTAGACAATGTCATGGTCTGCAATGCCAGGTAGGATACTCACTTTGTTTACTAGGGTGGGGATGTTCGTGAGAAATAAATCTAATACATTGTCACCTCTAGTTGGTTCCGTAACCATCTGTGTCATGTTGTGCTCATCCAGAAAGTCTGTAAATTTTTCATATATGTAGACGTATTTACAATCGGGTTTGATGCTTGGGATATTTTCTTCCCAGGTGAATTTGGGGAAATTTAAGTCTCCCAGTATCCACACGTGAACTTTAACCTGACTTACCATTTCAAGTGATCTCTTAAATTCAGCTTGAATTGAAATATTTGATTCCTTCGGTTTGTAATAGGCTGCGATGTGAAGTGGTTTGGAAACTATAATTTCAAGTTTAATCCAAAGGATTTCGCAGTCAGTTTCAAACTGAACGACTCTACGAGCTACAAATTTCTTACTTACTAAAATAAGTACTCCTCCACCTCTCGACCCTCTGTCCTTTCTAAACTTAAAAGGTTTCGTAACCTAACTCAGGGGGAAATATTTCTGCACCTGGTGTTTGATGCGTTCCAGCATAATGATGTTCTTGGAGAGGTATGGGTCCCAAACAATGGAAGCATATTCAAGCATCGATCTTACAAGGGAGCTGTATGCCGTCTTTCTGCATGTTTGGGGGCAGTGTCTTAGATTTCTTCTGAGGAAGCATAGTGTGGCGTTTGCTTTCTTAGCAACTGTCGTAATATGGGGTCCGCATTTGAGGTCTTCTGGTATATGTTAACTCCAAGGTAGGAGTGTAATTCATTTAAAATGTCTGTCTACGTATTTTTTTAATTGGATAATAATGTCACTATTCATATACATGTTGCCCGGAAGACAATTACATGCATTTGTGATTCTTCGAAGAAGCTGCCTCGAATGTTTAATCTTGATCTATGTTTAATTAATTTCATTGAGTTTACTCGAGTCATTGAAGCGTCCAATGTAAATAGATTACGTGTATTTATACCTTCTTTCCCAGTAAAAAATGTTAAATTTTTCAAAAAGGGCACCAGGATGCCTGCAAAGGTCAAGAGTTGTGAGGTTTCAATATTTAAGTCTTTCATGATACGACCTACCTCATCTGACATTTCGGGTAACCGGTACTAGTACTTACTTGGTGGCTCCGTGTTGTACTTGCTCCAGGAGCTCAATGTCTTTAACAAGTAATGGATGACATGCACGTACAGTACTCTAGTTTGGGTCTTACACTAGACTTATATAGTCTGGCTATGATAGTCTCGTTCCTGGATACAATATGTCTTGTAGTCATGCCAAGTGTCTTGTTAGTTTTTGTCAGGACTTACACAATGTTTAGATGGTCTATAGATACAAAAACACAAACCTCATATTCTTCAGAAAAAGTTTGCAACGATTCATTGTAATTATTATATTCATGGACATATGTATGACTATGTAGGGCAATGGTATGTGAATTTGTAATTTTAAAACTACAGAACCGTTGCTTTTAACGGTACTAACTCGCAAATATGAATGAGTCAGTGGGGTGAAGCCTGCTGAAGTCCGCGACGGTCTGTGTTTGAATTTCGTGAATTATACATTAGAGGTTTACTCGTAGTAATGTTCATAAGATCATGCATTTCAACTAAATGTATTTAAGTCACACAATATACGGATCATGGGAAAAAATATATACTAAATTTTATCGACGTTTGGTGTAACATATACTAAATTTCATTTAAAAGATCTCAGACAAATACTTTTTGGTCAACTTTTCAGAATGCATGAGATGTGAGCGTGATTTAAACCCAAAATGCGTGTGTCTCACGCCCAATGAGTGAGACTTGACGGATATGAAGTTATAGTGATAGCTGTGTATGGCCGAATGGCAAGAGGATCGTTACAGAAACAGGAAAACCAGCAGCGTATCAAACATGTTTGATCATCTAAAATGGGTATCGGCCCTTGAATAAAAGAGGTCTCAAATACATATTCCCTACATCTACAGATGTCTACAAATACAGCTTCTCCCCCAGGACGGTACCCCTGAAAACTCTGCCCTAACTCCCTCCTTGGTATCTTTCAAAAGCGTCATCTCTTCAATAGGTTGCTATATCCACTCCATCCTCAAGTCAGGGCTCAACCAAGTTACTAAGTAGACCAGTCGAGCTAGAACTAAGCCACGGGGTGGGGGAGGGGAGTGGGTGGGGGACATATAGGCCTTGGCACCGCCAAAGAAGCCGTTAGTCTTCGATGGGTGAAAAACAACTGGATACACTCCATTTTTGTGTCACCTTTTCGAAGAAAAATGCGATACATATACAGGGATCACTTTGTCGTCCGTCCGTCCGTCAGTTCGTCCGTCCGTCACGAAAACTTAACGTTGGCTATAACTTTCTCATTTCTTCATATTTCGTCATCAAACTTTCAATATATACTCATCAGGAAAACATCGACAAGACCATACTAAAATATAAAGGTCAAGGTCACACTGAAGGTCATTATATCGGTTAAATACTATTTTTTTATTCACGAAATCTTAGTCAGGCAATTTTGTCAAGGTCATTTATCTGGGTTCAAAAAAACCTTGTTATACTGACAAAGCACTGACAGGCGACACACGTGTTCTGCGGAACACCCGTCTAGTTGTAATATGTATAACTTTATCGCATATTATCCCATATTTATTATCATATACTGAGCAAAATAAATTTAGCACACAATTGCACGTCATTTCCATAGACGAGATACAAAGCCGTGTGTGTTCGGGGTCAATGATAAAGTGACATGTATATGACCAATAATAATGCTACAAAGTCATTTATAAACAAAATCGGCGATAAAAATCAAGCAAATATGGTGGGGACATACTTATAGGTTATATGTTATCGCAAATCGTTTTCATTTCAATGAAAATGGAAATGAAAACGGGGATAATTTTACGATTACGCGAAATTTGAACTGTGAGAATAAAACTCGTTTTTGAACATATTTCAGCGGTTTTTAAACATTAACTTAATGGACCATTCTTGTCAGTGCCAAACATCAAATTTGTTTAACATGTTTAAAGCAATACGTTTGTATAATGATATAAGTTGCTTTTTATACATGGTGGGTAATTCTGGTAATTCGCTTAGGAATTAACAAAATTACACACACTTTTGAAAATCACATCCTTATCTGGCATTTCTAATATCTGCAAGCAGCGTGTTAAAATCACAAACATACTTTCATTGGGAATCTTTGCAGATAATAACTTTTATTGTTTCAAATCCTTTGAAAATACTAGGGCTTTCTTGTTGTTGAGAAAAACAGATGTGCACAACCTCGTTAGGATGCTTTTGAACGCAGATAGGGACCATTATTGGATAACATTAGGGATTTGTGGAAAAGTGTTTTTATGTAACAAGAAAATACAAAAGCAATAGTAAAACCAGAAAATGTGTCCATGGGACACGAATGTACCACTGTAGCGCTGTCAGTCACATAAAATAAAAACTTCAGTGTTAATTAACTTAGTCCAACAAGTAGGTCAAGGTCAATCATATTGACCTGGTTGTGGTAGGAACATATTAATTATAATGCCACATTGGGTTTAGGAAGAGTAGACGCGACAACAAACTTTGTCAAAGGGCCATAACTCCGTCACAAATTACAGAACCCAAACACACAAGGGTTATGGACATCTTACCGATATTTCCTAATAAGTTTCATCAACATCCGACAAGCGGTTTAGGAGGAGCAGCGGTGACAATATTTGTGACAAACAGACAGATGGACGGACACAGCAAAAACAATACGTCTCCTCTACTTCGTACTTTTTGATCAGTGTAGATCTCAGATCGTTGTACATGTATAATGTGCAATCAAATGATTGAAATGTGCAATGGCATACTTATGAAATTCATCTCCAAGCGAACTACAGAATTGGCATTTTCTGTTTTCTCTTGGTACTTTTTCTTTTTTTTTACTGGTTTTACCCAGGAACGCCTACATCACTTATCGACGAATCGACCGTCATATATATCGCCTAAAACATGCCGGAAATTATATAAAACACCATTAGGCTTTCCCGTTTTTGTAATTCAGAGTAACGAGACACTACATTGTAGGTCTAGTTGCACGCAAACAGCAACTAGAACTATTCCGCAAAACCCATAACACGATATTATATATATTATATCTTCAATTTCAACCGTAGCTAACAAGACGTTTTTAAATTAAATTGTTTGAAGAAACATCGCATTAAGAGAAAACCCATTTAAATACGTTTTAATATGTAAGGGTGTTGGAGTAAGATTCTCACTTCTCACCAAAGCAATTCCAAGTCTGGACAAGTGCTAGGGAAAGATCGCCCGCTGGTTCACATGGTTTGCCCCTGGCTTCTCCGGCTTTCTCCTACACCAGGCCTTACATTCTTCAATCTTTTGAGCACAAGAATCAGACTCAGACTCAAAATCTCATTTTTTTGTAAACCCTATCAACACAAAAGTATGGGTAAGAATTGCGATTTTCAGACATTTTCTGTTAAATTACCTTTAAAATTACTAATTTCTGTAAGTTAGTATAGTAATTTGCTTGTAAAATTGTTTTTATTTGTAATTTAAAAAAATGAGATTTTGAGTCGAGTCCGATTCTTGTGCTCAAAAGTTTGATCAATATTAGGCCTGGACCACGCTAACACTGTTATCAGCGCCGTCGAGAGTGAATTGTATACGCTCTTATGTTCATTGGCAGCTTATTTAGTAATCGATGTAAAGTAAATACACATTATTTGTTTGTTTTTTTACCAATATTTTCAAAGGAGACGCAGTGTTTGCTTTACCGTTTCTGTAATATTAATAATCAACCTAATGTCAATATATCTGCTTCCAAAGATGCCCTGACAAATAATTTCGCTGAAGATTTGAATCAATTTACCAGGAGCGAATAAAGTGAGAAAATAAACTAATGCGCATGCGTGTACGCTTGCCAGCGCGTTTTAAAGTCGTGTGTGTGTTGGTATTTCTGGTGCAGAGCAATTGAAGGCCATAATAACCGGCTATATTCGCTTATGTGCGTTCACAATAAGGAACCGGTTGTCGTATACAGCTAAATACAATGGTATATTAGTTAGTTTTGTTTTGTTTGTATGGTGTTTTACGTCATTTTCAACACGTGTAAGGTTATATATGACGGTCGATTTTTTTGTGGTGGAGGCAGACCATCCACTTTTCCTGGATAGAACCAGTACTGTACACCTCCCGCCATCGTAAGAATTGACACTTCCTCACTTACAAGTCGAGCTCCCAGTGGGATTCGAACCCGCAGCGATGAGAGGCGAAGGTTTACAACGCAATGTCGCTAACCATTCGGCCACGGAGACGCGGTACATTAGTTAGAAAGCAAGGCAACATTTTGTTGTTGGTGTTTTCCATTTAAGGACACAGTAATTCTTCTGATCTTGGTTCTGTCAAGGCCTACCCTGAATGGCACTGAGAATTGATCCAAGCGTATATCAACCCGTTTTTATTGTGTGTTATACAAAGTCTCACTTTATTATTAATTGACGACCAAACAAAAACAAAAAGAAAGAAAAAAAAAGAAGATGAAAACACGCTCTCTGCATATTTTTCTTATACCCACGGTTTAAAAAAAGGTAAATTAAAATTGCCTCCGTCTGTCCGACTGTTCGTCCGTTTGTACGTCCGTCCGTCCGTTACCGCATCTCCTCCTAAACTGCTGAACGGAATTCAACCAAACTTAGTGTTTGACTTCACCATATGATCACGGCGTGCAAGAGCAACATTATTTATGGCTCCAGACCCAGGGGCCCTCAGTGGGGTCAAAATGTCTATTACACTAAAAATGCAATTACACTGCAATGTTTCCATATTTTCGCACTTAACTTTGTATATGTACTCGTCTATGAAAGATAAACAACATATCAAACGATTTTATTATTTCGAACTCGGACCTCTGCCCAGGGGTCCAGGGTAGATGGGGTTGTGGGTGGGGGGATTTGGGGTATTTTTTACAATTTAATTATGTCTCAAAAGCAACGTTATGATGATGGGATAACACTGTATACATTTGTTTCCACCTACGTCATCGGTATAGCCTGGAGGAAGGGCATCAGATACAGTAATAATTCAATTACAGTGTTATTTGTTCTAACTTGTGCACGTTAATTGGTATAATAGTTGTCTATGAAAGAGAAACACAGCATGTCAAATGATTTATTATTTAAAACTAGGACGTCTTCCCTGAAGTTGGGGTTGGAGTGGCTTGGAGGGGATGGGTGGTGGGGGTGAGGTGGGAGGGTAACAGATTGTCAAATATTATTTTTAATTATGTACGTTTCAAACAAACATTTCGCTGAAGAAATTACAGTGTATAATAATATGTTTTTATCCTGTATGTGTTATGGTGGCGGTGGAGGTGGGAGGTGGGTGTTGCTGGAGGGGCGGCGGTTGTAAGGGGCGTCATAAGGTCCAATATACAACAAAATTCAATTGCTATTTATTTGTTTTAGGGGTCAAAAGTTCAAATACACAAATACCCTAAACATTGTTTTATTTATTTAAAGTTTCACACATGTATACAGAATGGCATAAATAGTACTATTTCTGATCTGAGTGTCATGTAAAATGGATACAGGGTTAACGGGAATTGACCTGTGTGAATAAAACGTGGGTATTTTGCGATGGCGAGTCGTCAAATTTAAATTACTCACCTTAAATAAAAATAAATTAAAAATTTAAAAAATCGATTGACAACAACAAAAACAACAACAACAAACAAAACGGTATTTTGCAAGGGCTATGACAATTAAGGCCCTTGATTTTCATTGCTGAGTTTCGTCATATTTCACTGCCGTATTTTTTGCTTAAAAAACAACCGATATGAATATATGATTGTAAACATGAGAAAATGCAAAGAAACTGTTAGTGCAGTGAATTAAGAAGAGTTAGTTTAAACTTAATTATTTTACATGATTGTAACGAAAGCTCTATGAACTTATTTGAATCACTCTCGATGTCTTCCTGGGAAGAACCCATTATAAGCAAATGCAGAAAAAATGTCTTGCTCAGGTACACAACACATATGGCAATGGCGGGGATCGAACCCACGTTTTTTCGATCATGTGTCCAACGAGCTACCACTAGACCACAGCGATCCGATTTTTAAGAAGAGTTCACTAGTTAGCGAGATAACGCTAATAACAATAATTTTGTTTCCATTGCTTATACATGCAGCTTTGTTTGTCCGCCTTATTAACTTACATAAATACAATATGCTAAATGATGACATATCCGGTGTTCTTTCCACCGCTATTCTTAACTTTATTTACTACATTTTTAAATTATCAAAAACAGTTTTGTCTTCTTCTTTTTTTTAAAGAAAATGACAGTTAAATTATACTATTATCTTAGAAATGGTCTAAATAAGAAAATTAATCGCAGTTTGGAAGTTGACGTTATTTAGAGATATAGCAGTTTGCCGGTTCCATTTTAGTGATTTCTTTATTTAGAACGTTGATATCAGTGGATTGGAAATAACATTTGATATGAGTATTTTGAAAGCAGTCATGTGTTTTAAAAATTATGGCGAGTTACAATATAACAAATTCATTATGCCTAGCCTACGTCGCCGAACATATAGTCTTCAGCATAAACCTTGATTCTGGTAAGACATGCAATAAAATGAACATTTGTTGTTGTTTTTTGTCACGAATAACACGTTTTATTTCATCTCCAATTCATCTCCAATTCGTGAAAATAAATAAACGAAATAAAAAATGATATTCACTACAAAACAACATATATTCATTGGAATACACAGACGTACACACATTCTTGACTGTTATTAATGTACATGTTACACAAATATATCATCACGCGTCGTTGCTAAATGTTGCCATTTTGTGTAGCACATAATTTCAGATATATTCAATTAAACTCGTTTTTCAGAAACAAAAAAACAACAAAAAAAAACGCCATTTTAAAGACCCGCATTTTTAAAAAATCAAGAACAAAAGATGATATTTTTCGTAAATTGTGTACAATACAATTAAATACCTTCGTGCGTTGCCCTTAGCCAAACATTGAACTTTTTTGCTTAAACTATTGGAACTGTTCATGGTAACGCTCGCCTTTTTACATTAACCGCAGATAACCAATACCAATAAGGGGAATGTTAAAATTGATTTCCGTCAGATTTTAAACACACCGTCTCCACACTTGAATCATCTGGAAATTGGGGAATGCTGGCTCAGAATAAAATTGGTAATTTGAACGCGGTCCTGAGAGAAAACTTGGCTTAACATGAGATGCGGAATCTAAATCGGAAATCTACAGTTGGTCGTTTTCTTGTATTATGCATTTTGAAAGATAGGACTGTACGGAATTACAGATAAAGAATTCAGCACTACAACAACGCTTCCCGCACATTTTAGAACTGACTTGAATTGTTTTTTAAAGTCACTATCCCGCCATTAACAAGCACATTTT
Organism: Cyrtodaria siliqua; assembly: GCA_037043455.1. Taxonomy (NCBI): domain Eukaryota; kingdom Metazoa; phylum Mollusca; class Bivalvia; order Adapedonta; family Hiatellidae; genus Cyrtodaria; species Cyrtodaria siliqua. The sequence goes on from JAWPHD010007743.1 coordinate 14,423, forward strand.
ACAACAGATTTTCACTGTTTCTAAACCTACTGACGATGAGGTCTATATATACTGAAAGGAAAAGGAAACGCAGGGTGCGTATTTCCGTTGCATATAGTGCACACTTAATTCCATATATATTCCAAGGAAATCCCAAGATGTTTTGTAAAAAAAAAAAAAGTGCAGTTAGAGAAAGGACACGTTGTAACAAGAAATTCATAAATGCTGAAGTTCCTCTTTGAAAAATTGAGCCAGTTCAGTACTGTATTTAATGTTAAGTGATTGCAACATTTAAAGCCTAAGTTTGCTCACCTGCTTGAGTCAAATGCGCATTCTGACGATAATGAAACTTTAAAGGGGTAACCATTGGTGTGTTCAGTGCTGTTTAAACCTTCTTTCTAAAAGGACAGGCCTAATGTCGTCCTGTACCATTCGATTAGCAGTACTTAGCATATTAAACATACAATGTATAGCGGAAATACGCACCCTGCATTTCTTTTTCCTTTCAGTATATATGTATAGACCGCTAGGTCGAAAGCTATGGCAAAAAAGAAAGATTTTGTTATATATATAACTTACATATTTTGAGAATCGAAACTATATAGACACGATATATAACCAGCAGGCCAAACCCCAAAACAGCAGCGTCGAGTTAAGAGTTATCTACTCGTACTTAATTTTACGCATATTCGGTCAAGGGTATTCTAAGAACCAATGAATACATTTGTACTTTTAACCGGCACATAAACATTAGTATATGAAATAAATAGAGTTTTAATAAACGAATTTTAGTGCAATGTTGTCGTTATTTGACGGGTTAGTTTCTTTAACGACAAAACGATACATTTTCGTAGGTTTTAAAATGTTGTTTAACGGCTCATCAACACATTATAGGTGGTTATTAGCCGCCCTAGAAAGAGAAATAAATATATACATATGATTCTGGGAACCAGCTTTACTCTTATTGAATGGTTCTTTTAACATGTTCGGATTATAGAATCGATACACGAGACTGTCCAGTTTACGTCCCACATCGGACGCACGAGACTAAAGGAAAATTGTCTTGCTCTAGAATACACCGTAAACTCAGTGACGCCGGTGAGGATTAAACCTCCGGATTGTGTCCATCGTGCACTCCGATGGGACACACCAGCTAATACGTTCTCAGAGATGCCACAATGGGAAGAGTATTATTAATATGAATGCTGGAACCGTACCGTACGCTTTAACATATTGAATAGCTATTAACGGTTCTTTAAAGGCACTCTGGCCGTAATTAAGGCGTATATTGAGCAAACACAAATAACTGTCTGTATTCTGTTTTAGTGTACTATACAGTGGAATAGATGCAAATAAGACTATAAATTCGAAAACTGAAATCATACATTTGGTAATAAATAATAAAGCACTTGGCATTCTTATACTCCCGAACGTTAGCCGCTTTTAGGTGCACAATATCACTATATTGGCTACACGACTTTGTGTGTAACAGATAAAAGCCGAAACGATTATGTCAACTATTTACATACTTAAAACATTATCTAGTAGCTTAATGAAATACTTTCTTTTTTACAACATTATGACCTTAAAGTCGTTCATGAGATTTTCCAGATGTGCAATTCCACTCGAGGTGAAACACGCTTCTTGAGATCTTCCAGATGGGCAATTCCACTCGAGGTGACGCAGGCTTCTTGAGATCTTTCACTCGAGGTGACTCAGGCTTCTTGAGATCTTCCAGATGGGCAATTGCACTCTAGGTGACTCAGGCTTCTTGAGATCTTCCAGATGAGCAATTTCACTCGAGGTGACGCACGCTTCTTGAGATCTTCCAGATGAGCAATTCCACCCGAGGTAACACACGATTCTTGAGATCTTTCAGATGGGCAATTCCACTCGAGATGACACACGCTTCTTGATATCCTGAAGATGGGCGTGTCTACTCGAGGTGACGCAATCTTCTTGAGATCCTGCAGATGGGCGTGTCCACTCGAGGTGACGAAAGCTTCTTGAGTTCCTGCAGATGGGCCTGTCCACACGAGATGACGAAAGCTTCTTGAGATCCTGCAGATGGGCATGTCCCCTCGATCCACTCGAGGTGACGAAAGCTTCCAGAACAAGTATTTTTTAGAAAGAATCATATTATACAGACATAACTTGTCCGATAATATTACCCATTTATTGAATAGTAATTGGCGTCGGTGCATGGAATGATCATATCTAGTAAACTATTGACCGATGCCAAAGGTCAAGGGTTATAGATCACACGTACTGTCCTTAAATGCATCGAGGGCAAATAGTTTCACTATTGACCGGGTAAGGCATTAAATAACTGCTTCATAACATGATTTATTACAGGTGATCATACAGTCAAACTACTGACCGGTCATTTATATAAGAGCTCACGTAATGCTTGTTTATTACACACTTTTTAAAGGGACGGCAATCCTGAAGTTTTTATAAAGATTAAAATTAGCATTTCCGTTTATTAATCCAGTATCATTTTAAACAAGCTTGCAATTAAATAAAGTTGTAAGTTTCCAATAAACAACCGTTAGTAATATTTAAAAAAAAAAGACACTTTTCTTAGAACTATTCTTATTAAATAATTTTAACGATTTGCACATAACCAGTTATACAGAAAACTAACAGGACACCGCGAGTTTTAAAGAAATCGACATTTCAAGTGTCCCTTGACTTATTTTAGTGCTAAATAATGATGAAGTACATGTGTACGTCTATTATCTGATTATGGGCGTGGACATTTAGTTCAGCTTTTATTAGGTGCGCTTGTTTCAGCCAAAGCTGTTTTGGAATTTTCGGACAACTCTCAACTATATAGCTAAAATGTAGTATAAGAGTGAAACGTACATTTTTAGTGGTAAATAAGCACGCCTTACTTTTCAAAACCGGTTGAGAAATACAAAATTCACGTGCGAAAGTTATTTTTTGTAGGGAATGTTCAATGCCAAATTCTGCTGAATTGAATTGAATTGAATTGAATGTTGTTTAACGGCTCATCAACACAGTATAGGTTATTTAGAGCCGCCCCAGAGAGAGGGGAAGGATACATAGGAATCCGGGAACCTGCCCTACTCTTATTATCGAATAGATTCCTATGGTACTTTAACGTGCTCGGAGGATAGACCGATACACGGGACCGCCCGGTTTACGTCCACATCCGACGGACGAGGCTAAGGTAAAGTGTCTTGCCCAAGAACACACCGACGGAACTCAGTGGCAGCACGGAGGACTGAACCCGGGGCCTCCGGTTACAAATCCGCCGCGCTACCGACTGCGCCACGCCAGCCCCTGCTGAAAGGGGTCTTTTGCATTATTATTATTATTATTATAGAATTGTTATCCAAAAAATGGTTTAGTAAAGTATTCATATCTATGAATACACATAGATTAAGAAACTCCGAATGTTGTATAGCAAAATATTAAGGCTAACTAAAGTTATGTGAACTTTCTAAATTTTCTGCTTTTCCAGCAACAAGGAATTTACATGCTTGAGATCCTTCAGATGGGCATGATGGGAAACGCCCCATAAAAAAATAATTGGCTGTTAAATATTTATTTCATAACCTATTTTCAAAATCAAGGTATTTTTATTTATCATATACTTCCCTATAAATATCTTGTTTTTGAATATACGATACGAAAATGAGCTATTCATATCAATCAGGATTTCGTTGCCGGGCAATAAAGCTAAACCTCTCGGGTTGATATGGCGTCTCAGGCCTGATATAGGGTGTGATATGAAAATACTATTATTCCCTATTTACTACCAAAAATGCCAGTTACATTTATTTATTAATATATGCTTTCTATATAATAGCGGATTTTATGATTAAAATAAATATAGGCTATTTGTTGTTTTAGAGTGAATAACAAATTTTATTTCATCGAGAAGTGTGAAAACTTTATATTTTCACAAACGCGAGATGAAATAAAACCTGTTATTCACGACAAAACATTTTTATTTTATTTTATGCTTTATAATCAAAGTGTACTGCAGTATGCAGAAGTTGTCGACGTCGTTGGCTTAGTATGATGAAATTGCTGTTTTTAATTCCCCGTAAGTTCTAAACTACATAACCGATTTCAATAATCTATGACTCATGTTCTTAGTTATGTTATTTTTAATCCAATGATATAACATTTATAGCAACTTCCGGTTGAAAAAAAGTAGTTCCGGCAGTGAAAAAGTAAAACACTGTATTTCACACTTATGAAATACCACTTTTATTTCATTGCTAAAATCCACTATTTCACTGTTAAGTATAAAATAAAACCTTATATTTTCATTGTTTATATTTCACATGTGAAAATGTGATATATTTTCACTCAAAATGACGCCATGAAACTGTTGACGTTGTTTACGTTGTTGACATTATTGTCGTCATTGTTTTGGCGCATTATATTTTTTCTGCATAAATGTCCATACCATGTTGTGTATAATAAATAGAATATCTGTTGGTTTGTCGTGAATATAGGATTTATTTTCATCGAGAAGTGAGAAAACTTATATTTTCACGAGTGCTTTAGCACGAGTGAAAATATTTGAGTTTTCTCACTTCTCGATGAATTTAAATCCTATATTCACTCCAAACCAACAAATATCCTCTATATATTATGTAAGCTTATTAAACGCTTGTTAATGCTCATATAAGTGTTGAAAACCCTTTGGCGGAGCTATTGTGAAAAGTTACCATACAACACTATAACAGAGTTATAATCGTGTTCAGATATTTAACAAATATTATATTAAAGGGATACACGACAATGTTCAAGTTTTTATTAGGAATTTAAATCACTGTTTCGATTTATTAATACAATATCATTTTGAATTTAAATCTTGCTTGTATATATTAAATAAAATGTTGAGTTTGCATTTTTCTTCTTATTCTACCATAGGTTTCAATATATTATTGGTGCATAATCAACCGTCAGTTGTATACCAAAAAACTACAACAAAAACAGCGCAACGCTTTGCTGTATAGTATCCTTATAATGAATGATAATGATTGAACAAATTCAAGTTTATATGTAGAAAACTAACGGTACGCGGAGATTTTTAAAAATTCAAGTTTGCCGTGTGTTCCTTTAATATTGTTGAATCTGTAAGCATGCTCTTGAAACCATTACTGCATAGAGTGCAGCTATTCTCCTATTGAGTCATAAAGACAAAGTTTACTTTTCCGTTTTAGCAACCAATCCAATGTCAACATATCAGCTTTCATACTCGTTTTACTCTGAAGAAATATTCCGTTCACAGTTTAATGCAATGGAACCGTCGTTAATCAATTGAGAACTTTTCTTTCTTTCCCCCGCCGTCTGGGATTGCAACAGAACCGTATACGATTTGTAAAAAAACAAACAAAAAAACAAATACAAAAGACTGAACCACCTATTCTTTATACATTTTTAAAAGAAAATCCTTAGTTGAAAGTAAAAGAAGTAACACAATATTATTGTATTTAAAGTATTTATTACAGTGCATCTTTTGCCTAAACAATTGCAAGAACACACCAAAAAATTCAATTTCAATTTCAATTCTTTATTCACTTAGGTTCATACATATGAACAGCATAAGCTACTTACAAAATACATTTATATCAATGGCGACAGATCATCAAATATAATTCTAAACACGTATACATCAGGAAACGACTATATACAAGCTATCTAACAGTACGGTTTATGGATTTCTAACCAAAATATGAGTATACTAAATAATATACTAGATGTTACAGTATTATTATTATTAATAATAATAGTAACAATAATACTACTAATAATAATAACAATAATAATATAATATAACAACAACAACAATAATAATAATAATAATAATAATAATAATAATAATAATAATAATAATATAATAATAGCAATAATAATTGTTTTGTAAACATCGTTTCAGATAATTGTATAGCATGTTTATGTCTTTATACAAAAATATTTTTTTTAAAGGTAACAGGTTTTAAACTAATTTCGCATGTCTGCAGCCCTACCGAAAATGCTGAGAACAGAGAATGTTTAATTAAGTACGCATTATCGTTATTATTAATAACCCGCTACGCATTATCGTAATTATTAATAACCCGTTACGCATTATCGTTATTATTAATAACCCGCTACGCATTATCGTTATTATTAATAACCCGCTACGCATTATCGTAATTATTAATAACCCGTTACGCATCAACGCCTCAGATAATGGCATATTTTCACCACTTAATTTAAAACGCAGACGTTTTATTTCATATATACAGTAGACTTCATGAAAAACATTTCAATCATTTTGAGATATCTGTTTTTATCAAAATTGGTTCAGCCATGTTTTTACAGCGTATCTGATAAACTTCTCTAAACATATTGCAGGAACAACACTTTAATCAGCTGCTGTCATATGTACCCTTTAAGATAATTAATTTGGGTATGCTAAAGGTTCCTTTCAATCACGTGTACCAGCACGTGTCTGATTAAGAAAGAACAAAAGTTTCAATGTATTTTGAATTTGGTTAATTTTTGACAGTTACATCCGATTTCCCTATTGAGTTCTACAATTAAGAACAGTCCGGTTGGACAATTAAAGAAGTAATTTCGCGAGATAATGCAGCGGGATATTTAAGACTAGTAAACATGTACCGGAAAGTCACATCAATAAAGTTTCAGTGGGATTCAACATTTAAAACGAATCATTTCCCTTACTTTGTTTCTAACATAGAATGTATTTAAGTGTTTTCAAGCCTTTTAATGACATGCGTGATGCACAGCAATGCCGACTAAACCTTTGTATAGGATATAACAAAGACCTAATAAGCTGGTAATATAAAGACAAATATTGATATTTTCGAATCTCTAAGCATGCACATGGAATCATATTTGGTAGCACTTTTGCTTGCGTCAGAGACGCAATGCTTGCCTTAGTTTGTATAACGTTGATAATCAACCCAATGTCAACAACGCTGCTTCCACATAAATTCCTTTACTGGAAGTGCCCTGATACAATATTCCGCTCACAGTTTGAAACAATTTAAAAGCCGTTAATCAATTTGTAAATTAATTGACTGCGTCTCTTTCTCCTTGTTTCTTCAACATCTTACGCACACGATGCACTCAATTAAATCGACATTTAGAATAAAAATAAAGAACGTATAAAAATAGCAAAATCTACACTTATTGACGATTACATCGTAAAGCATGACTAAACGTATTAAATACGTGTTGCCCAACTATGCGGTTATAAACATATATACATATGGGCCAACCTTTTCTTAATTAAAGGCACTAACCCGACAAATAACGGCAAAATTACACTAAACAATTATTTATCCGAACCCTATACAGGTGTTCAGGTCATAAAATAATGTACATGAGTCGATTAAAAGCGTTGTTCTTTTAATTCAGAGTACATAAATACCCGAGATTGAATATACGTAAAATGAATTCTCACAATATGTAAGTTATATATATTTATTCAAAATACAAAATACCTTTAGGTCCATGAGTACACAGGTACAACACAATATATTATATATACACACGGCAATAAATGGCAACATATAACGTCTATTTTGTCATATATAATTTTTTGTCATACATTTTCTCCATTACTCACTTACTAAGAAGTGTTTCAGTTCAAGATTCGTTCTCTTGGGAGAGTCAAAGAGTGATTATTTATATATACTTCAACATGTAATGCATGGTTTTATTACATATATATATACATATACACATACATATATACACACATATCTTTTTTTTATTTTTATTACACTCAAACCTTTCTCAAATAGTCACTCATGCAGAGGCTCAAAACTGGCCGGTAAAATTCCGTGACCACTAAATATATATAATTTCAATTGAATTTAAGATAATAATATGTAACTTAAACTTATATATATATACCTCGTTGTCAGTAAGTTTAGAAACGGTGTACATATGTTGTAAAATTTGACTGTTAGCTACTTTTAATTGCACGGTAAGCCTAGTTGGTATAAAGTTCTGTTGTCGGTAGACTTGCAATACATGAATATTCATAATTTCAATGTTTCGGATTCTTTTCTTGGTTGAGGCGCCCTTTTATCGTCTGGATATTTTGTCCGGATATTTTGTGTCACTCTAATAACCTAAACATAACTGCTGTGTTTGTTATATTCATATATCACACAACCCGTCCCTCCCCCAACACCCCCACCCCACTCCCCCCACCACACAAAATAAATACACAAAATAACAACACAACTGCCAACAGTATGGCGGCATACTTCTGCCAGTGGCAACACTTAGCCACTAAGCTACATAATCAAGTCGACTTAATTCACGAATTATGTCGACATCTATGGTGGCATACTTCTGCCAGTCAGTTACCCACTTAGCTACATAATTAAGTCGACTTAATAAACTTCTGGTGTCGACATCACGTATATTTTGTCGCCATAACTTCTCTCGATGTAATGTTGACATAATCAAGCGATAAAAGCCACTTATTTGTATAGTTATGTCGACATCAGTAAGTGGCTAACTTGCCTAAAAGCCTGTTAATAATGCCCGGCACTGCCAGCCACTTGTCAGTTACTGATGTCGACATCAAAACTGTCAACTGTCGCGTTTGTGTTACAGACGCGTCCATTTCGGTATTCCCCGCCATTTTCACACCATGCTAAGTGACTCCTGAGTGAGCTAAATTTATATAAAAAAATCATTTTATAGATTAAATCGTGAATAAAGAATGCGATGGAGCTGAAGCGGGTTGGGGGCGATCCATTGTGTAAACATGTATGAATTATTAAAGACATTCATGAAAAGATGTCAAATGTCTTTTTCGCTGGATAGAAATTTACGTCAAACCGGTTGTAGTGAAAATGGTGGGACATGAACGAAACACTACGTGTCAAGAGAAAAAGAAAATTTTAAAAACATCAGTGTTAAGAATATGATGTTTATCGGTTAGTTTATGCTATTTTGTTTGTTGAAGATTAACTCTTAGAAGTATGTTCCGGTACGGGCATATTACTAAGATGAATAAACCACCCATACTACAGTGCTGCAGTAGTGAGGGCCTCCGATGGGTTTTGTGGACAAAGGGAACATGGCCATTTATTTTTGATGAAAAAAACACACATACTATAGTGCTGCAGTAGTGAGGGCCTCCGATGTTTTTTTTGGACCAAGGCAACACATAAGACAGTGTTTGTTATTTTCAGGGAACAAGGGAACATTATTATTTTTAGGGAATAAGGGAAACCTTAAAAAATAATTTTTGGGGAACAAATCCAAATATGTTTGGGGAACAAGGGAACACTGGGTCATATTTTAAAGGAACAAGGGAACACTGGGTCATATTTTCAAGGAACAACGTCCCCATTGAAGGGCCTCAGTAGTTAATATGTTCGCGCGGTAGTTGTTGTGTAATGTAATGTAATGTAGGAAATGCATAAAAGTATCAAAACATATATGGTAGAGTGGTTATTTTAAGGAATAGAAGGGCAAAAATGAGGCCACTGTCCCTTAAAGAGCATGTAAGAGCGCAAGTTCCAGGGTTTAAATCCCGCTCCAGACAACTATTTTCTGATGAAATATATTTGGAAGATGTGTTTGTCGATTTTACCTGTACGAAGGCCACACACAAATTTGATATTTTCGCATTGAATTCTGGTTTATATGCAGACTTGTTGGATCTGGAATATTACGTCACCCGTGGCTTTCATATTCAGTAGTACCATTTAAAGCATAGAGTGTACAGCTTTAAAATAATTAATAAATAAATATGCTAACCAAAACTCTAATAAAGTTCATGAATATACATGTAACGAATGACCGAAACTAGGCCTTCCCTCTGTTTGGTATGCTTGAAACCTTCCATAACTGGTAACTTGACTTTGATCCAATCCAATGTATTTTCTTTGGTCATGGTTGCAGTTTAAGACCAGAAAAACATATTTTCTTAATTTTAAGAAATTACAATTTTGATATTGTAGATTTGTAGGTATTGTCATTTCAATTTATTTTATCATAACATAACATCAATTGTGATACACTTATATTATATATTCTGTGATGAATTATAGAAATTTTCCAGTTTGAGAAAATCTATAACATATCCCTTCCTCTACTGTGCTATCTCGCCTCGCCTAGTGCGCAAGATAGCACAGTAGCCAAATGTTATGAACTTAACGATAGACGTCACGATATTACGTCACGAATTGACGTCATCATATTACTCCGCGCTGTCGCCAAAGGAGTGACAGAAAAAGGAAAATTTGTGTCAAAAGACGATTGGAAAGAAATTCATCACATAATATATATTACATAGTTTAATTAACATTTTTGTCGTGATACGGAAAATAATTCGCTCGTTCAATATTATATATTCTGTGATGAATTATAGAAATTTCCCAGTTTGAGAAAATCTATAACATATCCCTTCCTCTACTGTGCTATCTCGCCTAGTGTGCAAGATACTTAGATAGCACAATGAACTTAACGATAGACGTCACGATATTACGTCACAAATTGACGTCATCATATTACTCCACGCTGTCGCCAAAGGAGTGACAGAAGAAGGAATACTTGTGTCAAAAGACGATTGAAAAGAAATTCATCACATAATATATATTATATAGTTTAACTAACATTTTTGTCGTGATACGGAAAATAATTCACTCGTGAGAAATATTTTTGCGATATAGAAACTCGTGCGAAAACGCACTCGTTTCTATATCGTAAGAATCTTTCTCACTCGAGAATTATTTCCCGTATCACTTCAACAGTGTTAATTAAACTCTATGTGTGCTATGTTAAATTAAGTTTGGTTGAAATATCTATTCACAAACTCCATCAAATTAATTTTACTAATGCGTTCGCGCCTGCCGCTCCCTATGGCATCTATTTGTTATTGAAATAAACATAAAAACCTTATGTGTTCAACGTATGCTGTTGTTACCAATATAAATAAGATGTTCGCGAGAAACAGTAGCATTCCTACAATAAACATTTTCGAGGGAGCATATAGTCGTTGCTTTGTCCTTCCGTCCTTCCGCCAGTCCCACTTTTGTCCGGAGGGGGCATATCTTGAAAACTGTGATGTGACAACAAGGAAACTTCGCACAAGGATAGAGAGCAATAAGAGATAATGCAGAGTGCAAGAATCGTAACTTTGTCATCATTCAAATTAGAGTTATTGTCCTTTGTAATTTTATACTTAGACTTTTTGTCCGGAGCATAACTTCACAACTACTCATGGAACAGCAATGAATCTTCACACAATGACAGAGGGCAATGAGTGGAAATGCAAAGTGCAAGAATCATAACTCTGTCTTCGTTCAAATTAAGTTATTGCCCTTGTAATTTTATACCGGAGCTTATTTCAAAACCCACTAATGGGACTGCAATGAAGCTTCACACAATGATAAAATACAGTAAGAAGAAGTGCAGAACACAGGAACCATAACTCTTTCTTCGTGCGTTGAAATTAAGAGTTATTGCCAACCGGGCCTTTGTTCAATTAAACTTCGATGATTTAACAAGAACTGTAGAACCGTAGACCGTTCTTCATACCATTTCGTTTTTTTTTTTAAATATTCGGATTGGTATGCTATGGAACTTCCACTGGGTCTCCAGATGACCTCTGTGATTGCTGCTGCTTACCTAGATGAGCAGTCATTATAGCTAACGCGAGCCTATGACGAACCAGACGAAACTATACGACTATGTCGAACACGATCTATTCGCATCGCCGTCTGTTGATTTCTCGGAATTGAATTGGTAATATGAACTTGTCCATGGAGAATTTTCGGCTTAACTTGAAATTTGTATGTAGAATCAGAAACCTAGATGTAGTTAGGAGTATTTTCCTTTGAAATTCCTATTAAGAAGAATTGAGAAAAAAGAAAAGCAATAATATATCTAATACTATTCAGGTCAGATGGCGTAAAGGACAGTATACTTGCACGGAAAGCAAGAGGTCGAGATTCGATTTCCGGATGCGGCACGCCGACTTTTGTTTGAAATGGCAATATTTCTAACCATACTACTCACAGTTTGCTAAGCACCAACATTTGAGTGAAAGGTAGCCTCGGTCACCCGGCCCGCTTCTGATTTCTTCGTTACGCTATGCTACACGGATCCAGAACCAGGGCCTGGGGAAACTACGACGTTTAAAATCGCCCTCTCGTTATGGGCGATTTTGGCGAGATTTTGAGAGATTCAACGAGACTTTCAAAACACTTATTTCTAAATTAATTTTATAATAATTTCCTTTACTTTCAACTTTTGAGAAGCAGCATGTGACGTCAAAAATGGTAAAAACGTGTATTTACAACATGACGTCACGCAAACGTCAACTTTATGCACGTTAAATAAATAAACGCGCGAATAATTTGTGCTTGTCGCTAGTGGGCGCTTTAATTGGCCTAGTAAGACATATGCATGATACGGTCTAGCAGGCCGAGACTAAGTGAAAGGCGAAACATGCTTAGCAAACGTTGAGTAGTATATTTAATGATTACGTGTCCTTGTTAGAGGAAATAACGTACTTGTGTAAAATGAAAACGTTACAGTAGCTGCAGATCTATTTAAGTTTGAAATCCGTAGGGTTAACATGTTACGTTATAATAAAATAGCATATGTGTCATTCAAAGACAGGATATCGTGGTGGTGTAAAGGTTAACATACTTGCACGAAAAGCAGGAGGTCATTGGTTCGATATTCGGCCGATATTTGTAAAGGAATGAGATCGGAAAATGTTATTTAAACAATTTTTCGAACTAAATCTCAAAACTCCGATCCTTTCGGTCGAGCTCTTTTCCAATAATAACCGACTACATGAGGGGAGCAATTGCCTTTTACCGTTTTCGTAGTCATGTTTGTGACTTCACTTGTTGAACATAACTTTACTGAAAGGAAAAAAAAACGCAGGGTGCGTATTTCCGCTATATATTGTATGTTTAATATGCTACTGCTAATCGAATGGTACAGGGCGACATTAGGCCTGTCCTTTTAGAAAGAAGGTTTAAACAGCACGGAATACACCAATGGTTACCCCTTTAAAGTTTCATAATCGTCAGAATGCGCATTTGGCTCAAGCAGGTGAGCAAACTTAGGCTTTAAATGTTGCAATCACTTAACATTAAATACAGTACTGAACTGGCTCAATTTTTCAAAGAGGAACTTCAGCATTTATGAATTTCTTGTTACAACGTGTACTGTGATTAAAACGTCTACAACATCACAGTTGTGTCCTTTCTCTAACTAACTGCTCTTTTTTTTTACAAAACATCTTGGGATTTCCTTGGAATATATATGGAATTAAGTGTGCAGTATATGCAATATATAGCGGAAATACGCACCCTGCGTTTCTTTTTACTTTCAGTATATATAGGTTAACTTAGCACAATTAAAGAACGATTTTACAGAACAATGAACGCAGCTTCAGCTTTAGTTTCATCTTAAATATAATTATAAGATTCTATTAACTCAAATATTATTTCATTTTTACAATAAATACTTTCTTCAAATTTAGATTCTGTGTGCCATTGTCGTATAACATGATTTTTCATACTGCATGAAACGAAAACTACATATAAATAGGGAATATTGCTAATAATGCTATTGTATGTTGTTATATGTTTTACGTGAATTTCTTTATGACACTGTCACGTGATTGTATCGGTTGAAATATCAACCATATGCTCTTGAGTCTATTTTTGCGCACAATATGACCTATTTATGTGTCGACGTGCCGTAAAACACCGTTCATTCATTCATTCTTTTCAGACTTAATGCATGGTCTACGGCGTGAGTGCCCTCGACCCATCCTAGACCTATTGACGAGGATAATAAAACATAAAACATATCTATTATTGTCTATAAAGGTATGAAACCACTAATTATTTTCCCATCGACACCAATGTTAAAGTGCCACATATAAATGATTTGCTGCAACTTCAACTAAAATATGGATAATGCAGCAGTGTAACTTTCATAGAGAAAACTAATTTTGCACTTGAAAAATCCCCAGAAAAGGTGGGGTCACAAGATATGTAAGGAAGTTCTTGCTTGTTTACTAAACAGGTCAAGGGCTCAGCTGTTTTCAGTGATGGTTGCTCAAAAAGTGTAAGCATAGAGTCGAAATTTCGAAAATGTTTATCAGTGATCCAATAAAACCTATTAATAGGCTTCTTATACATACAACCACAAAGTCGAACAGAAATGGGCAGTTTCCATCAAAAAAAGGAGGGATTACTTTTTATGATAGAAACTACATTCGACTACACCTCGGAGCTACACATCGGAGGTTTACACGTAATTAGTGGTGGTAAACCTAAACAATTAAGCACAATCGTTAATATGCAACAACTATCAATATTTTAAATCTGTAAGTGGTATGTGATATCAATTTGGATTGAGTCATAGAGGCATGTTTACTTTTCCGTCTCTAATAATATTGATAATCAAACCAAAGTCAACATATCTGCTTGCATGGCAATTTCTTTACTGGAATTTCTCTGACAAATACTCCGGTTCCAGTTTGAAGCAATTTAACTGCCGTTAATCAATTGTGTCAATTACTGTGTCTCCTTTTTCTTTTTTCATCATCTAAGACATTCGCGTAGTGCGATAAAATAAACGAACATGTTAATCCACTTGGCTGTATTTAATTACTGGATCTTTATTTACACATCCATTTTGTAAAACAGCTATTCTACATGTCATTGCTGGCTCGTTCATACTCAGTCGCGTGTTGCACTTATGAAGAACGTGGTTTTAGTATAAAATGGTATCATGGTAGAAACCACGCGAAACCAAACTCCCTTTTTACTTTGAAAATGTTAGTTTTTAAAATCATGGATAATAGTATTGACTTTTATACAGCTAACCCCTCGTTACTACATCCGAAACATAGTTTTTCCGTTCGTTATTTGATAGCGGAAATCCAAGAATTTCATTACAATTTTTTAAGCTTCTGCTAATAGAGCAGCTAAGAATCTAATTATTGTTTGACGCCTACATTACATTAATCAATGTTTAATTTCAAACAACTTCCAACTACTTTATGGATTCCTAAGTTATACAAACAACTTTATACGACCTGTTTTATTTCTAATTCTAAAACCTGCACCCCTACGAATATCATCAAATGTTTCAATTCTTGTCTAACTGCCGTTAAATATTATGTCAAATTAAAGATATTGTTTTGAAGCTTATGACAACTCTGTGATTAGTTATTTTAGTTATTTTAGTCTAATAAAAAAAGATAGGGAAACGTTTTTGATCAAATGCGCAATTAGCTTCAAGATTCATCTGTAGACTTTTCTATATTATCTGTAACCTTACTACACAACATTATCAAACTAAGGCACGCTTATTGCTTTTATTCAAAAGCATTTTGCTGGAGCAAATTCTACATTTTTTGCCTTGCAACTTGTACTGAAGTTTGCGATGCACTTATATACGTATTCTAGTATATTTACGTCGGGTATGGAACAACTCTTTATAAACAAATTGATGGTATCCCAATGGGTACACTGTGCATCTTTAGTAGCAGATTTGTTTTTATATTGCTTTGTGATTTCATGTAGAGGCTTTCACCAGACACTCAAGCAGATGTCATCAAAGCCTCTAGTTATTTGGATGCTATATTGAACACTGACAACCCTTTCTTTTCTACTATAGTTAATAATATCTATCATAAAGAAATTCAACTTAACAAAGCTAACATTTCTGATACTCTATCATGAACACAGTTACAAACTATGAAAATCATTTGCAAACGTCTATTATCACAACTCTGAACTACTTTTAAAATGTAAACGTAATTTAAAATTTAAGACATATTCTGTGACAAGGGCTATTACAACCTGACTGTTATGGTGACCTGATTTACAAACTTCGAAAGATCCTTGGTCGTAATCACGTTCAAACAGTCTTTATTAAACTTGTTAGCAACTTTATGAAAAGAAGTTATGACCCTATAATTTTACAACGCTCTGCATGTTCAATGGTTGACCCATTTACACAGTTCGCCACTATGCTCTGTTGAGCCTCATATGTCACTCATTTCCCATAAATCTGAAGAATGCGTACACATTTTTCACAGGTGTACGCATTCTTCGCAGGAAGTTGTGAATGTTGCGGTTCATTATGACGCACTTCCGTATTTATCACACTCACCTCAATACATGTGTTGCAAGCGTTTATGTTAATTGGATTTTTAGTGCAAGCTCGTGAGTCGGAAGTCACGGTAGTAGAACTCGTGCTGTAGTGGTATACTAGACCTTATACTAAAACGTCGGTCGTGAGCTCGAATCCCGCATGTGACAGAACCCGCTAACTTGACTGTCTCTAAATACGACAGATCGCACAGTTTTGAAACCCATGATGGTGACTGTAGCGTAACTCGTTTGTTGCAATGGTGCAAACCTAGTAATTATTTCCATTTTATCAAAATATTTTTTTGTCCAAATCTAATCAACTTTTCCAAGAGTTAATTTCGAATTCACTGTACCTTATGTCTATATTTCTACTGCTATGGTTATTTTCACGATTGTCACACTTTGTAATTAATAGCTCGGTTTCCTACATTAGTCAATTGCAAGCCATTGACATCTTACCATTTGAAAGCAGTAGGAGCAGAATGACCAGAAGGGTAATGTATACGCTAAACTATTTCCATATGTAACCCTTCCGCAGTATAAAATATACATACATCGATAAAAAAAAGTTCCGGCGACATTGCCAGCGAACACTGCGTTTTGGGAAATGGTTTCCCAATGTTAGTAAAGGAATTTAAGTATATGAATGTCTCTTTTTACTTAAAACTGCTCATTAAAACAGACATCATAATAAGTGCATGTGTAAATAAATACCATACATTTTGAAATGTTTTTAAAATAATAACCTCTGGTAACCGAACACTTCGTATACGAGCATTTCCTCAGGTAACCAACACATTACTTTAGTATTCCCGAGGGTAAATAATGACTTTGGAACATTAATAGTTATACTCCACAGTTGCTTAACTATTAATTCAGGCAGTTATTGTACCACTTCTTGGTGCTGAAACGTTTTCCATAAACCCTTAAGTACGTCTGATAACCAAGCCACTTCGTATAGTTACCCATTGTTACCTGTAGCTACCTGTAATTTATATTTCTGTAATAATTGGATGCCAATTTTGTTGACAATTATCAATCAGTTTGTCTCTAATATGTCCCTAGCACGCATGGTAAATACGAAAATATTATTTACACTTTTTGAAAGTCGGAAACATTTGTTGGGTTTGAGTTGCCAGAGCATTCCATACGATACACCATTACTATAGTAGTCCGTCGGTTAACCCATTGGCCATTACTAGAGTATACTCTAAGGTAACCAATCACTGTTTTTCAAACGTAATACCTCTGTGAACCAGACAGTTCCCTATCGTGACCATACACTTTCTCATAAATGATACTCTACTTATCCGCCAAATAATGTCTCATTCCTTCTGTTATCCAAACGCTATTGAGAATCTGTATGGTAAACGAAATCTTCTTGTTTTAAGTCCTATCTAAATAGAGACATAAAACCGAACAGGAAAAGCAGCATTCAAGGACAACAGTCAACCACAAACACACACAGATTACAAAGAACAAATTTAAAGAAGAATAACAGGCCAAATAAGACATCACAAACACAAAAGGGTTGACAATAAGGCTACCGCCTTGGAACGGACAGTGGCAAAAAAGGCCGCTGGGGGTTTAAACCAGCACCAAACCTCACACTTATCCTACTGTCATCCCAATAAAACGGGACAGTGTCAATAAAGAAATCATCGCCAAGCACTATTCTCTAACCATCAAGGCAGCAATCTTCATCTTGACAAAATCGAGGGTTTATATACTGAAAGGAAAACGAAACGCGACACGTTGCTATGGGGTAAAGATCGGATGGAAAATGAAAAAGAAGGGTATAAGATAAATATATGTTTAAAAATGGACTAAAATAACACAGAAATATGTAAAAAAAACAAAAACAAAAACAAACTCGGGTTTCGAGTCGGATTAGCTATATGTGTAAGAATTGACCAAAGCAACACAGCAATATGTAAAGAAAAAAACAACAGCTTTCGGATTGGGGTGTTGGGGGGTGGGGCATGCCCCTATATGGGTGTGTACTACTATGGGGTCGTATGGCATGCTTGGTACATTTAATAACAAGGTCCGGACTTAGCGTTGTGATTTCCATAATTTATTGGTACATATAAAACAGTCCGAACAATTACAAATTCCTAACACGCTATGAACAGCCTATTATATATATATACATATCCGTTTCGTATAGTGTTTTTCAGTACTTCCATTTGTTAACTTCTTAAATAGTCCCTCTTATCAAATGGCTTAGGGTCACAAAGTATATAATTTAAAAACATTCAATGTCCAAATCCTCAAATTATTATGTAACGCTGAAAAACTGCCCTACTATACTAGCTTCCATAGTATAGTTTAACTTATCCCCTACCCTGTCTTAGACTGCGGGGATCCATCTTGCGGATACAAGACCAACTTACTATTGAAACTGACTCTCCACTCCTGAACCCCCGACTCTACTAGACTTTCCGTGCCCTCAGTATATATTAGAAGATAACACAGACTATCTTTCGGCATTTAGCCATGCCCCACATATGGACATCGACCTGTGAAGCTACAGGTTAACACCATGGCGATTACATCACTGTAGGCATACATTAACCACCAGACCTTTCGGCGAATGGTCGCCCCTAATATGCCAATACCTCTTCATTACCAGAATTCAAAGTTTTCCAGAAACATCCAGAAAAACTAAGTTTAGATCAGGTAAACAATAACAGGTGTTCATATGATTAACCAACAACTAACTGATAGTATTAGGAAACTCCCAATGCATGAACAGTTATAATAGGGATTAACAGGGGTGTACTTTAACTATAATTGTGTTACATTTATAAACTGTTATTAGGTTAAGTACAGTGGCGAAGATGTGGTGTTACAGGTTACAGGTGAAGTATGAATAATGCTATAAGAAATCCCAAACCAAAATTTGGGTGACAGAAGAAAAATATTTTGAGATATAGACTATACACGCAAACCTTGATCTGCCTTTATTGCACATTATATGGGCCATCACAATTCGGGTTCTATGGGAGCCCGAATTTGTAGAAGTAATTTTTACTTACGCAACCCACCATGAGAAAACCAATTCCCAAATTTAGTTGAGCTAGGATAAGAAATGTAAGAGATATAGACTTGTAAACACAGCTTACATGCAAATTTGATGTGAAATGGGACGAATAGTCTTGCTAATAACATTGGGCACAATTTCCATCAAACCACATTTTCCGTGTTTTCTAATTTTCCATCTGCCGGTCAGCGCTAACGATCAAATGCCGCATGCATGGCATTAGTTGTTGGTCGTGGAAAACAAAGACCCACGTAGGTGAATATATTGATAAAAACGATATACTCAATTTGATAAGTTTATAATTGTTCCGGTCGAGTTATTAGACATAAACGTATCAAATGTGTTTATCGTGGGCCATCTGCAAAACTAAGGTTTAAAATATTTCTGTCTTAAGTGCCTATATATTGGACATACAAGCAACAAATGGTATTCGTTTTCTACTATATTTTGGGTACAATGCATGCATTTTCTATTTTCTCGCGGGATATTACGATATCTACCATTTTCAATGGCTAAATTGTGTGAGGAGATTCTAAATCTACCCAGTGCTATTCGGAATTTATTATCATCTAATAGGTTCAAATATTTTTCCATATCAAAACTGTGTTTATAGCCGCATTAAGATTCTAACCTGTTAGAGTTATTGTTATTTGAGTATCAACTATGGTGATATGAGCCAATCAAGCGTTGTTTTATTAATTCAAATGGAATATCTGCTTCAAATTGATATAACCAAACATCAGACAATCCAAGGTTGTCAATGATATCTTTAATTTGATACGCTCAATTGGAACCGTTAAAAGTATCATGATTATATACATCGATTTTCAACATTATATAAATTCTTTTTGCCATTATATTTTCATTAATATGTAATATTTTATCCAATATCTTAGTATATTAAGTTTTCCCTTTATAATGAGTGGTACGCGACCTAATTCACTGTATAAACCTGTGAGATTGAGACTTCTTGACTCCTAACATTCTTCTACAAACTTTCGTATGGATAATTTCAATATATTTAGCCTCGTGCATTCCCCAAACTTCTAAACTATAGTTTAATACAAAGGCGACTAGTGTGTCGAAAAGTCTACATTTTTCTGATATTGGTATGTATATTTGATTGAATATGGAATATAAATTGTGCAATGTGAATGAACCATGCTGTGTTAACCTCTTTTGCGTTCTTAACCCATTTCTATTTTTATGAAGAAAAAAATGCCCAAATACTTAAATTGATTGAATTGGATTTTATAGTCGCACCAACAGCTAAGGTCATATGGCGACTTTCCAGCTTCCATTGGTGGAGGAAGACCCCAGGTGCCCCTCCGGGCAATTTTCGTGCACGGGCGGGCACCTGGGTAGAACCACCGACGTTCCGCAACCAAATACTTAAAAGGGGTGACAACTTCTATTATGCTATCATGCAGGTAGACATTATATTGTCAGTGACTACCTCTTTCTAATATCATTACTTTTGTTTTTGTCTGTATTTATCTTTAGGCCCCAGGTCCTACAATATAATTTAATGTCATTTAGTAACG
Source organism: Cyrtodaria siliqua (assembly GCA_037043455.1). Classification (NCBI taxonomy): domain Eukaryota; kingdom Metazoa; phylum Mollusca; class Bivalvia; order Adapedonta; family Hiatellidae; genus Cyrtodaria; species Cyrtodaria siliqua. The sequence goes on from JAWPHD010007743.1 coordinate 35,155, forward strand.
ACTGTAAAGAAGCAGGGGACGAAGCCGCATCATCGGCATATAACAGCATAAATGAGCTCAGATTGTCAGTACTAAATATGTCATCAAGTTCTGAATTTACATATCCTGAGATGTTATTAATGAGCATCATAAATAGGATGGGCGAACTTGGGTTCCCTTGCTTTAGGCCGACATATGAACTTATGGGTTCTGATAATGTTGATTTATATCTAATGCGCGATTTGACAACAGTATACATTGATTTAAGCGCTCTAACAATTTGTATATACTCTATGTATAGAACATACATTTTGTATTAATTGCATGGCAGTTACATGAGTTATATCCTATCAGGTGGGAAGCAGAGTGGTTTTTAGCTCCGCCGTCCACTTATCATAGCAACACATGACAACGGAAAGTAGTACGTCATTTTCCGTCAACGTCAAAAAAAAGTGAAACAGCCGCCATTTTCTTTTTTTTAAACGCGTAATCTGGAAGATTGTAACAAGTTTACATGATTAAAATGTTAGTTCCCTTTTAAGTTTCGTCATCTTCAGCTGTATTGACTTTTAGATGCTTTACTGCGCGAGAAATTTCGAGATTCACCCATTTAAAATTCCGAAGCGAGGGGAAGTAACTCGTAAGTGATGTCATTGTTAAAATGCGTTTAAAAATGGTAACACTTGTGTTCTTTTCTAATGAAATACAAGGAGATACTAAAAATATGTTGTTTAAGCTTAAATAGTACATGGCGTGTACTACATGTTACGAACATCATGGTATTTCTTTATAAAAATTACACGCTAAAACGATAAAATGTTCGACTCGGCACTGTCGGTCAAAAAATATAACGAGTGTAAAGTCATTTGAACGTCTACAGGTGCGTATTCGGTATTCGGTGAAGGGGCTCACACTAAGTCTGAAAAGTAGTCTGTAGCCTATATTTAAAAAGGCTGACCGCTGTTCAGCTTCTCGTTGTGCATTTTGATGGCCAATCTGGAATTATGGAACTCAACTGGCCACCCGCTAATGTTTTTTTATTTATTTTTTATTGGCGAGTATCACCATATGCAGCCATATTTAACATCAAAATATACTAAAACAAAGCTGCAGTCCAATTTATTTGGTTATCCCTCACCGGCCCGTCACCACCACCACCATCACCCACCCCACCCATAAAAAAAATAAAAAATGCGGATCTGGTCAGGGTAGGTGTCTCATTAGAATCGCGGAAACCGCCCTACTCCTACTTTTGCTTATTAAACATGCTCGGAGAATAGACTTCGATATATAAACTTCAGATAGGAGGATTTATGTCCGCTTACGATGGACGAGGCTAAACACACTGAAGAAACTCAGTGGCGCCGTTGTCTTGAACCCGGATCCTGTGCTTTTAAGTTTTTAAGTGCACCGCATTGTCCGCTACACCGACACTTGACAAAACAAATATAACGGCTTAATATGTCAAACTAGTATAGACATGGAAATATCAGTTTCCAGATTGTTATTAGTGGGAAGCGGTCACTAAGTCGACCTTGAACTAGAAGTGTGTTCCATCACCCATGAACACTTGCTTCGCCTGCTGACAGTGCTGTTTGCTTATTTCCAAGGTTAGGTTGCAGGTTAGGCTGATAAATAGGGCATAACCTGCCAAAATGAAAGTCAGAGGTATTGCACATGTGTAACAACATCCACTGAGATGAAGACGTTGGTGAAGTTTCATGAACACAATTAAAATACTTTTCAATTGATGGCCAAGGTTAGGTTGCAGGTTAAAGCATGACAAAGTGATCGATAAGTGTCTGCCATTCTAAGCAGTAGACACAAAAATAAGTGTTCAGTTCTCATATGAATATATCCGTCATGCGGATATTTTTTATGCACTCTTCAACCCAATGAATTTTACTTGACCAGGCTAGACCAGTGACATTTGCTTTATCAGACAAGTACCGCTAAGTACAGCAAAACATGTTTCGAGATGCTAATTTCAAATTCAGTGCTCGATATACACTTCAAGATTGCCATCATCGGCCCATGTGTCACTTTAATTACAAAAGATCTATTTCAAAAGCTTGAATAAACAATAAATAAATTAAAATGACCTTGTGTTCCCAAAAGGCAGTTTTTCAGTTTCAGATACATGCATGACTGTACGCAAATGGAAACTTTTTTTACATACAATGGTGATCCAACTGAACCAAAGAATAAATAATACAATATTTTATATATATTATATTTATAAACTAAACATCTATTAAATACTACAATAATGAAATTTACTTCATACTTACAACATACTTACAACAAAAAAATCAATGTCATATATGGCCTAAAATGTGTTAAAATGATGTAAAACACCAAAAGTTTTTTTGAATGTGAGCATCTACTGTCAATGTATGACATTGTATACATTTGGTGTTTTTTAACAGCTTTACATATTATATAGTCTCTGTGAGGTATAATTATGTTCATTTTGGTTCTTTAAAAAAATAATGTCTGCTTAGTCCTCGGGATTGCAAAACTGAAGTCACCATCATGATCAGGCGAACACATCTCAAGCGGGATACGCAGTAACAAGTATATACTGTAACGCATAAGGCCGAAGAAAAATTAACCGCGTTTCTGATTTGGCCTAATAAAATGAATATATTTCCTTGAGTTTAGAATCTTGCGATCACAGTATTGTCAACTTTTTTGGTTAAATCCACGTCTTCCAGGGTTGCATTGGTATTTGAAGAACGAAGGGCATCTGGAAACCAGATGATGCGTCTCTGAAATGAACAAAACAAGTTGTTAAAAAGGATGGATTGGTGGATGGATTGGTGGTACAAAATATATAAGCCATATGATATATGCATGGAATTTCACATGAATCAACAGAGTGTCCTGTTATTTTTAAAAGGATTTTAACTTTGGCGGTCGTATATACCGTATTTCCTCTAACAGTAGCTCCCGGGCACTATGGAAAGTGCGAAGGGGGGGGGGGGGGCTAATATTATGATACAAATGGGGGGGGGGGGGGGCTAATATTATGATACAAATTTTCAATATATTTCACCTCCTTTCCCCGGACTGTTTCCTTATAGAATTACTGTACGGCGATCTTTTACTGTTACACCGGTATTGACTTAACCAAAACATGACTGTACCGAGTATATTACTGTCATCACTCTGCATCTATATGATACACATTTCTGTCAAACTTGACGATTACAAAACGGGTTGGTTGCATATGAATTAACCAATAATAAAAGATAAACTAAATAGTAAATTGAAAGGAACGAGATAAATAAAAGCGGTAATTGTATTGATGATGATAGCGCTTTAAGGTTTATGTCATAGACCATACTGGTGTCGAAGGTAAAAAACTACCGTAATCAAATCCATAAGCGGTAAAAACAGTGTGTTTTTTAGAAACTTTTAATTTAATCAAATCCATTAGCGGTAAAAACATTGTGTTTTTTAGGAACTTTTGATGATGGTAAGGTTTCTTAAAACAGGTGGGGGCTCTTCTAATAGAGGAAATACGGTATTAATATATAGGTAAATTGACATCACAGAGAAATGTGAACGTTTAACATCAACTTGTATGGGTTTTTGTGTGATAACTAGAATCTCACAAAATCATCTATTATTTTTTAAACTCTTCAGTAAACATTAAACATTATTTGATGCTCGACATGCCGCGCATTGTATATTTTTGCCAACTCGTTTAATAAATCCGCACTCGATCATGGAAGATCAGCTATTATATCCGCCGAGAAATAAATATTTAATCATTATTCTCCCATCACTGCTAAAATCAACAAAATATTCTGAAGTATATAATTTTTTTAGGTCACACATAGATGAAATATTACATTTTTATATTGTGCCCTCCTTCGCACAGTATAGGTTATTTAGAGACGCCCCAGAGAGAGGAAAAGGACAGTGTTTTTTTTCTCTATTTTGGGAACATAGCCCATGGCGTTGGAATTGGGAATTTTAGCGCGATTTTTCATAAAATTGGGAATTGTAGCGCGATTTTTAATAAAATTCGGAAAAATATGAAGTAAAGCTTTCCTTTCATAATTATATCTTTAATACTGTTTTTTGTACACCAAAATAAACAGAAGCATTTATAAGCTTTTGAACCCCAATCCAATGAACCCCAATCATTGGATTGGGACACTAAAAAAAAAAAAAAAATTTGTTTATTTTTTGTAGGGAAAAGTTATTTTTTGTAGGGAATGTTCAATGCCAAATTCTGCTGAATTGAATTGAATTGAATTGAATGTTGTTTAACGGCTCATCAACACAGTATAGGTTATTTAGAGCCGCCCCAGAGAGAGGGGAAGGATACATAGGAATCTGGGAACTGTGCCCTACTCTTATTATCGAATAGATTCCTGTTGTTCCTTAACGTGCTTGGAGGATAGACTGATACACGGGACCGCCCGGTTTACGTCCCCATCCGAAGGACGAGGTTAAGGGAAAGTGTGTTTCCCAAGAACACATCGACGGAAAGGATGAGATATGAAATGCCTGTATATTATTCTCTATAATTATAGTATAACTGTGTAATTTATATATTATTACTAATTGCTGATATTATTGCACCAATCATATATTTAAACCTATGGTAGAATAACGAAGACAAATAATACATCTAAATTAGTTAATTATATGCAAGCAGATTTGAAGTGAAATTGATACGGGACTAATAAACTGTGATACTAATGTTCGACAAAATCTTCAAGATTGCCATATGTCCCTTTAAAGTGTCCTATTATTTGTAATTTAACTGGGGCGGTCTTTAATAATATCGCTGTAAAGTGACAACAGCACAGAGAAACTTTCATGTTGTATCATGTGTATCCATTGTTTTATGTGATGGAATTTCACAATATCTCAACAAAACAAACAAAAAAGTAAAGTATTCCAATGAGCTGGGACAATTATACTTATAGTTAGGCACTCCTCTTTTTTTTTAAAGTAGCTATTCCGCCAAATAACTACAAAATTGCACTAGAAAACCGTTTATCGAAACTCTATCCATATAACAATGTATATGCGCTGATTAAAAGTATAGGTTTATTAATAGGTTCTTAGAATACCCGTGATTGAATAACCGTAAAATGATGGTAACTCGTAATTCGACACTCCAGTTCTGGGTTTGGTCCGGCTGGTTAAAGCCGTTTATACTGTGTATGTATGAGTTTGATTTCTCAAAATATGTAAGTTATATATATACTTTGTCATCAGTAGGTTTAGAAACAGTGTACATAATGTTTATAAAATTTGACTGTTGTTGGCGGGATGGCTACATTAATGAGAATAATAAAAAAATCTGTACAAATCGGGTTCTCCCACTCAAATAAATCTACTGTTTCTCAAGCTTATCAAGCTTATTAAAATCTTCATTTATAAAAACCACTCGAAATATTAACATTTGCTAGTAAGATAGATAGAGTAGCTTAGGTACATTTTTTTTGAATTCCACTCTCTGGGGTGGCTCGAAATATTGCCATATTATTAGCTTAATTAACCTATATCACCGGGGTCAAATATATTAAAGTTTATAGCTTTAGCTTACCCAGGGCTAGGCTAAGTCTCAGAGCTGGAACTTGGAGATGCCACTTGACAGAAGGTGGCAACATCTGCAAAGATCCCTGAAAGAAAATCAATTGTTGTTTTTATACATACATACCTACAGTAGATGTGTTAATCCTTTACAGTACTGCTGTAGCTATATGCAAACTTTGGGCAGTGGAGGGGGGGGGGGGGGGGGGGGATGATGCAAGGGCACCGATTTTGTGGGTGGGGAGGGTGAAGGGGAGGTGGCAACGGTGCATTTCTGATCTGCGGTCATAGAGGGGGTTTGGGGACAAGGCCATTTATTTTTGGGGAACAATGGAACATTTTCTGTTATTGCCTATTGGTAATATTTTTGGGGAACAATGGAACATTTTCTGTTATTGGTAATATTTTTAGGGAACAAGGGAACATAATAATAAAAATAAATGGAAAAATATTTTTGGAGAACAAAGCAAAATATTTTTGGGGAACATTGGATCATATTTTCTGTGAACATAGACCCCACTGGAAGGGTCTCATCATAGAAATAATACATCAGTGCTATATTATTATTAAATTTTAACGGAGACACTATAAACATGAACATGCACTAAATAAAACACATTTATGGGTCAGTACCGAGTGCTGTACATACCTTTCATCCTTTGTTTTTCCTTTATGTCTAAACACCAAAGTTGTCGGTGTCCCTAATCGAGGCGAAGGGACATGACTCATGTGGTCTACATGACATGACCTTGACAGGAGATGTTCTACAAGTATTTGTTACATCATTCACCCATAACAATAGTTAACACATGAATAGGTCTGTCTTTTTGCTCATTAAATCCTGGAATTGTGAAGTATTCACTTGCAATTATCCATAGTTCATTCAACCGTAAATCAACACAACAAATTACTGCCGACTTGGCCTGTTGTGATTTTTAATAAGCGTCTAGGGCGGCTGATTTTTACCGTAAACATGCTAAAGGAAAGGCAGAAAAAGTGTTTAAAGGTTGACTTACTGACATTTTATTCGGAGCAGGAAATAACTATATCCGGGAGTAGAAAATATTCATGTTTTACGTTTCTGTTATTGATTTTCAGTTTTGCTTATTTAGCTTGTAGCCGCCATTTTGAATAATGTGTGTTTTGAGTGAGAAAAAAGGGTGACCATCTTTCAAAACGGTCTCAAAAAATGGGTAGTCATGAATTTTGCCGAAATTTTCAGGAAAGGTAATAGAGGTACTCATCTATCATTCCTGTTAGTTTAAGCCAAATTGGTGACTACCCATTTTTATGTGACCGTTTTGAGAAATCGGCAAATTGCAGTTTCAAAAAACTAAAAAATTTCCGATCTTCACATTTGAACAGCGATTTAGGCTATGCAAAATATTCCAGTAGTAGTCAAAACGAATGCTATGGGGATGTTTAACGTATAAACTTACTTTATTCATTGTCTGTGTTGTTTTTGCATTCAAAATTGGCTTAAGCTAACGTTTTTTAAAAGACAACTGCAATTTCCGCGTAACTGCACGTGAGTGCAAATTGGGACTACTTCGTGTTAAAACACTTGAAACTCAAAAGTGAGTTAAGCGGTGTGTGCGCGTGAAAAGCTTCAGCTGCTGCTGCACTGTATATATTAATATATCACTTTAGGGAATACATGTATTTGTATAATACATTTATGTATGAGCATATGTTCTTTTGTGTATGTACCACAGTGGTATTCGGTATTATTGTATACTTTCATATTGTCCCGCCGTCCTTTGCCAAAACAACGAGTTTCAAGTAATATTTAGCCATACAAATTCAATAACCTTTTTATTGTATACTTTCATATTGTTTTCGATCAATGTTAATTGTATGACTATTACTTTTCATTGTATTTGTGTTATTTTTACAACTTTTGATGGAATTCCGATCTTGTCATTCAGTTTCATTTTGTGTGGATGATTACTTTGCGCGAAAACGACGTCGACGTTGGATGACGTCATTAAAAACATCAAGCGATTTTCTAAATTTTGTTTACCATTCGATAACGTTAAAAACAGTGGGTGAGTGACCATTTCAATTATTTTATCAATTTCTGCCATAAAAGGTTGAAAAAAACCCACGTATTTTTTTGTTGACACTATAGGAAGGATTCCGTTATTTTATTTGAAAGTAGTTCCTTATTTCTATGTCAAGGCTCTTTGCAAGCACGAGAAAAAGTTCCGGTGCAATATCAATGCAAGCTCGTCGTCCTTTGCCGAAACAACTCGTTCAAAATAATATTTAGCCATACAAATGCAATAACCTATAGTACTCATATTCTTTGTGGTAATACGACAGGTAATACCGTGCTGTGGTAATACGACAGGTAATACCGTGCGCTTTCATATTCCTTGTGGTAATCAGACAGCCGACGTACAGTATTCCCTGTGGACATCCAGCATAACTAACATTCCCTATTGTAATACGACAGGTAATATCATGTTCTTACATATTCCCTGAAGTAAGCATGTAGTACTAATATTCCCTGTGGTATTCCAGACTTTATGTCATATACTTACATATTCCCTGTGGTAAGCCGGTAGTACTCATAGTCCCTGTGGTAATCTGATATTGTATACTATGTGCTTTCATATTCCCAGTAGTAAGTCGTAGTACTCATATACTCTATGGTAATCCGACACTTTATAACATTTGTATACATATTCCCTGTTGTAAGCCGGTAGTACTGCTATACTCTATGGTAATCCGACACTATATACCATATTCTTACATATTCCCTGTGGTAAGCCGGTAGTACTCATATACCCTGTTGTAGTCCGACACTTTATATCATGTGCTTACATATTACCTCTTGTAAGCCGTTAGTACTCATATTCATTGTGGTAACCCAACACTTTATACCATGTGCTTCCCATGTGGTAAGCCGACAGTACACATATACCCTATTGTAATCCGATACTTAATACCATGTGATTAGCCGATAGTACACATAAACCCTATGGTAACCCGATACTTTATACCATGTACTTACATACTCCCAGTGGTTAGGCGGTATTTCTCATATTCCCTGTAGTAAACCTACAATTTATACCATGTGCTTTCCGTGTGGTAAGCCGGCAGTACTCATATTCCTTATGGTAATCAAACAGTATATACGATGTGCTTAAATATTCCCTGTAATAGGCCGGCAGAGCTAATGTTCCATATGGTAATCCGACAGTGTATACATGTTTCTATGGCAACCAGGTAGCCGCTGGTAACCAGAACTCATTTAATTCCAATTGCCTTTAGTTTTCAAAGAAATCATTTTTTTAAACCGTAAACAATACATTTTTGATAACATGAAAAATGCATTTAAACATGCAGTTTACCATGTCTGACTAGTCAGCATGACGATGACTATGTACAAATTCCGGATAATTATTAGACTGAAATTTGTTAAAGTGTAAACAACCACCATTGCAGGTTCCCTTGGTTGGCCTGTTATTTTTGGGTGGTGCAGTCCAACTTGTGGGATACCGCCTTTCTTTATTTTACAGTTAAATTTGTTCCATGTCAGACATTCTCCTCTTACTTGTTGGATACGTTCAAATATAGTTGGTGCTCCGTCTTTTTATCATTTTCCACTTTTTCCTTATGTAACCCACACCTGCTCGTTTAAAAAAGACATTTTTGATAACATGAAAAATGCATTTAAACATGCAGTTTATCACTTCTGAGTAGTCAGCATGACGATGACGAAGTACAAATTAGGGATAATTATTAGATATATTGCGTTGTTTTTTACATGAGCACCGGGTAGTATCTTTTTGTTTTCCCTTGCCATCCCCTACCACCCCCCACTTCTTCTGTTGTCTCGGTCCGTTGTGGTATACTTTCAACTGTTGTTGATTCTTGCATATTATTGTTCTTGAATTGAAAACTAGTGTGTATATAGTATATTAGTCTAAATAAAGCAGGGTCCCAATGATCAGTACATGAAAAATGCTTATTAATAAATGCAGACAATTCTCAAGTTTTTGCGTCTGTGTGATTAAGATCGATTCAGGACGTTTCGGCACCAACCATTTCGACATCAAACCATATCGGCATCTATTTTATTTTTTTACTCTTGACGTTTCGGCACCTATTTATATTTGAGTATTATAATTAAGTAAAGAAGTTAAGAAATTAAATATTTTCTATACGATTACTTGTAATTCATTTAAAATGCAAAGTTGATTGCCTTAACGGCAACTCCGAAGCGGTTTTGAGCCTGAATACAACTAATACATGAACATAAATAGGGCCCATATGATAATCACTTGTAAAATTTAAGTAAATATGACTTTTATATTATATTGTAGCATGGTCACTGAAATTCCCTTTGTAATAGCTCAGGTGTACATCGTTTAATTGAAAATACTTGAATATGTTCCCTTTAACGTGTATAATAATGCATACCTAAGACCAAATAAAAACTTATCTGTATTCATACAGTATCTTTCTATTCTTCACTTTACCTTCCTGTCATCTCAATATCGAGACTACAGGTATGTGACTTGAACAAAGCCTCCGCAAACTAACCCACTATTAAAAATCGTCTACATATAACGCATGCGTTATACTTTTCTTGTTCTTTTTAATATAATACCTCAGTACTATTAATTTATTATATTATTTGCGGGGGTGGTTCAGTCCAACCTGTGGGCTACATTACCCCCTTTCTTTATTTTACAGTTAAATTATTTCTTAATAGTTTCAATTTGTAATTAATCAGTCCAACATTACAAGTCAGACATTCTCCTCTTACTGTATTGCTGGACACATTCAAACACTGGTTCTTCGTCTTTTTATCGTTTTGTTTTCCACTTTTTCCTTATGTAACCCACAACCAGCATCGCGCACCTGCATTCACGTACAAACTGCTTGATTAAATATACTGGCGGTCAATGAAAACGATTTTCAACCCTGATTGTCTCCAAATTCCTAAACATGGTGTATCGTGTTTAATGCAAGTCACACGGGTAGAAAATAACCGTTTTACCGTTCCTAAGAATACATTAGAGAAATTATCCAGACCTCATGTTATTCCAGCACGATAATGCCATGTCACACTCAGCTAGAGTTACAAGTGGTGTTATCTTGCTGAAATAACGTCGTTATCTTGCTGAAATAACTTGAGGTCGGGATAATTTCTTAGGTACGGTAGAATTGTTGAATATGCCCGGTATTAAAATGCGTGACTTTTGTTTTCTGCCTGTGTAACTTTCATTGCTCACTATACACCATGTTTAGGAATTCGGAGACAATTGGTTAATGCAATTACTAATTAATATCCTTCAATTTCAAAATATGCACTTATTATTTCAAATTATTTTAGCAATACAATTTAACACACATAAACAGTATAATCTACGGGTGCGTTTTCATTGACATCAGTATATAAACACTACGACGCACACAAGGGATCCTAATAACCGTTTGCAGGTTTGGAGATGTGAAATATATCACTGCTTCTATTACTAGATTATCTCTTCATTACTACTTGCTTCTATTACTAGATTATCTCTTCATTACTACTTGCTTCTATTACTAGATTATCTCTTCATTACTACTTGCTTCTATTACTAGATTATCTCTTCATTACTGCTTGTATAACCGTCATATTTTGGCTTTTGCTTGGATTACAATGTCATCGACAGCTTATTTTGATTGTGTCGCACAAAGTATCACTTTATCTGTATGTGAGTGAGAAATATATTATCTCTTCATTACTACTTGTATAACCGTCATATTTTTTATTTGCTTGGATTACAATGTCATCGACAGCTTATTTTGATTGTGTCGCACAAAGTATCACTTTATCTGTATGTGAGTGAGAAATATATTTAAAGCTAAATGCAGAATATATATGTATAACTATATATATTTAACTGGTTTAGTTATGTACGTTTATGAACTGGTGAAAAATGGAATACTCAGTAACACTCGCGCGATGAAGGAAGTAAGAGTGAAATTGGTTGCAGAGAACATGCTGACTGGTGGCATTGAGGTTATATTGCACCATTGATTTTCCTTCTTTGTTTTATATAGGACGAATGTATATCAAGAGATAAAAAATGCGCATTTTTCTCCGTAGAAAATTTTAAAACACTTATCAAGCAAACGATGGAGCGTCCGCCAATATAAAAATGCAATAAAAACAGGGGGTCATGTATCATGTAAGAACAAGCCAATCTGTTGAATGACGTCACGTTCTATTTTGACACGTCACAGATAGATTTACCCCATCTCTACTTTCGCTTTACTGTCTATGTCAATTATAATTAAATATCTCAAACAAACACTAATCAATGTTCACAATACATCATTTGGCTCAATTATAGGTAATAATAACAAAAAGCAATCAAAAGTATGCATTTTGTATCACTAGTAAGGCAGGGAAACGTTTTTTATTAGGCACTATTTGACTGTGTACACCACGGAAGCACAAACGCAATGGTGCAATGTAACCTTGACAAAACAATAGTGGGAGTACATTAACTGAGCGTGTTACGCCGTCTCCGACAACACCCGGATTTTGCTATAATGTTGATATTGTCAGAGTTATATTTGACTTCCTGCATCTACTGAATGAGTTAATTAAATGGTTATAACACGATACTAAATAGAACAAGTAACACATCACTTTATAAATCAAAGTTAATTTATCTTTCATCATATGAGTTAGTTTAAAATGTACCGTTTCTGTGTGTAATGGTGAGGAGAATTGGGATTGATATAAAATTGAAATTGACCTTGAATACGGCAGACACCCCATTGGTTTATCTTACAGGTTTGTGCAAACGTATGCATATATGCTTAATGGTAGCTGCCTCAAAATATATAATGGTTATTGTGTAAGAGAAAGTCGGGCACGGTGAATTTTCGATCTAGATGCATTTTATTATGACAATCAAAACTACACACAATCAAATTGAAATTCTCGACACATGTGTATCTGTTTCAGTAGTCAACATCAACTCCCGTTCGTGTTTATGTCATGGTGACCATTGCGTGTAATTACGACATATTTGTAAAGTGCCAATATGTCCGCAACAGTCCAATGTGTTCGTTGACATATTCGACCACACGCACAGTTCAAGTATGTCCACAGCGAGCGAATATGTCCACGGCAAATTTAGGGTTTGTCTCAAAGAAATTAATCATTGTAAATGTCGAACAGTAGATCAGAGAATACTTTTTCTTCTTAGTAGTGTTTTTTTTGATGGATAAGGAAAATTAATGAAATAAATTAGACATATATAAGGAATAGATGTAATGAAATAGGATTTAATTACTCAATCGGAATATACCATTTTAACAGTAATTTATGTTGGTAAAGAAAACAGATCGGAACAAAGATGAAGCAAGAATGCTATTTAATAAAGGAAAGAATAGAACGAAATAAAAAAGATAGTATAGGAAAAAAACACAACATAACCATGTAATTCACTGATACACCGAAACACAAAAGAAACGCATCACTTGCGAAAATTGCTACACAAAAATAATAAACGTTCTAATTTATTCCATACAACAATATTTCATTACTACAATATCAACACCATATACTGTGAAAATTTAACAAAAATCGATTATCGGAAAGTATGAATTTCATTCAGTCAAAACACTACACTCCCAGATTCAAAAGTCACAAAATTCAATATTTCGTGTAGCCACCACACGCGTGAATGCAGGCGCGGATGCAGGCTAAACGCCTCCTCCTCATTGAGCAGACGGCATTGGCATTCCGGCGTTGTGTAATGTTTCTCCACTCTTCCGTCAGTGCCTGGCGTAGCTCCCTGACGTTGTTTGGTTGCGACTGTCGTCCATAAGCTAGGGCCGGGCGTTGTCATGGTGGAATACGCCCCGCGTTTTTTTTTTTTTTTTTTTTTTTTTTTAAGCACTCAACAAGAAAAATCAAATTACTGAAAGTTCCGTGAATGCTAGGTTTGATAGGAAAGACATTTTTAATTTACAAATTACTGGAACAAGAACATAACTTTTGTGTTTTTTCGGTTAGATTATCCTAATAGATCATGAAATTATCGATTTCGTGCTGACCAGTTGGTCACCTTTAGCGCGCACGTGCAAAACATGGTTTTCGTCTCATCGGTGCATTCAGACGTCACGGATCAGCGGTTTCAATATTTTTAGTGTCTAATGTATATGCCTTTAAATAAAACTAATACAATATATATCGCTGGAATTTATTAGGAACCGAAATATTTAAAAAACAAAAGTGATGCGTTTCTTTTGTGTTTCGGTGTACTATCAGGAAGGTATCATGCTTTAGGTCCCTGATAAACGAAATTGATACATACATTTCCGACAAATTGTATACGCGTTTAGCAATGTAATATGCAAAAACTGGCGAAAGAGCTGAGTGGTCAACTTTTTTATTATTTTATCCAGATATAATAATGGTATTAATAATGCTATTTATACTTATGTCTGATGTACATTTGATATATATGCATTGCTTTGGTTCATTGGCTAGTGCAAAACAAAACTCGATTTTTAGCAAATGGGCTTTAATTCAAATTTAATCTTTCACAATCTGGACCACCTAGTACATCAGTTCGAGCAAGTATTATCGGGACAACCGGAAATCCCCCGCCTTAAACCCTCGTTATTGCCAAAGAATGCAGGCGGTGCGATTACCGGGCGTGAGCTATATGACGCGTATGTATATGACGCATACTATTGTTTTATTTCGATGTAAATGGAGAAAGTGGAGACCCTTTATGCTTTCACTTTTCAAATGTATATCAAACACTGTCAAAAGCATGATAAGCCGCATTTCAACATAGCAATAAACTCTCCAGAATACTGTTACAGCCAAGAAACAAATGGAAACTGCACTAAAAAGTGTTAAAAGAAAAATTGATTAGCACTCTTTAATAGAGAACTACGTTCGACATCATCCAGTTGATTTACAGTAATTATACCCGAACCATAAGTGTATGTCCAGAATAACTAGTCGACTGAGTTGCCATTAACCGTAAAGTGGAAGTACTATTATTCAAGGCAATGGATGGTCTAACGGGTATTTCGTCGTGGGATAGGTTGATAGGGGGTGGGGGCGCGCAACTTTTTAAAAGCGCATTTAAACACCCTCCCATCACCTAAAAGAAAACCCCGCCACTTTTCAGATTGTATGGGGCGGAGGATGATGTGTGTGACCACCTCCTTACACCTCTGAATTATTTTCGTCCACAGTTATTTCCAACTGACCATTACGTATATTACAATACATTTTGTTGTTTATAAAAAAAAGTCTAACATCAATATGTGCACACCCAAAAGAGTTGGTTTGTATGTCCCATCGTGTTACACCAATCCGCGTTTTCATACCATATTGGTACGCAATCCGTAGTTTGCTATGCCGTGCGTGTTAGTTGATACATACCCCGCGAAAAGAAGCCTTAACGCAATCATTCCATGTGCATCACGTGAGGTATGTAATGCGGTTGAGAAAAACGATTTCGCGCTAAAAATAATTTGACACTTCAAACAAAGTAATGCGGTTGAGAAAAACGATTTCGAGCTTAAAATAATACGACACCTTAAACAAAAGGTACCGTTGCATGGCGCATTATGTTATAGATAAAGAGTTCAAGAACTATTAAAATAAACCGTCTGAACATTTCGTAACGGTATGACTTTCCTTCGCAAATCAGTTTATTTCATGTTTTGCGTTATTGCTGTATCGTAAAAATACAATGACTTTTACCAATTTGAATTAATATACCACTAGTGTTATATAGAAAATATAGAACTGTGTTAGGCAACTCCCAAGTCATGAGATAAACATATATATTGGGCAAACTAAATCAAAATAGAAAGATGCAGTTACACTTTTCACATGATACGGTTATGGGCGATGTTTTTGATTGCTTACGGAATTTGCCTGATGGCGGGAAATAAAAATGTACTAACAACAATGGACGACAGACGAAAAGCAATTGAACCAATGTAATTTATGACCATTTATTGGCAAAACATTATACTATTTTGTAATATATTGATCAAAGACTATTGTATTTATTAACCCCTCAACTAGGAAAGATCTGTGTTGCTGTGGAAGATGTTGCTGTTGTTATACTGTTAAATGTTAACTTTTGTTGATGTTGTTGTTGTTGTTATAGCTGATGTAGCTTATACAGCTACTGTCAGTGTTGTTTCTGCAGCTTATACATACATTGGTGTTGTTTTTGATGGTACAACTTATACAGATACTGTTATTGTTGTTACGGTTGCAGCTAATACAGATATTGTTTAGCTGTTGTTGCTGATGGCCCTTATACAATTGTTGTTGTTGCTGTTGATGCAACTTATACAGTTACTGTTGTTGTTGTTGCTGCTACTGCTGATACTGCTGCTGATGTTGCTGCTGCTGCTGCTACAGTTTATATAACTGCCCGTGGTGTTCATGCAGCTCATACAGATACTGTTGTTTTGTTGTTGCTGATGCAGCTTATATAGATACTGTTGTTTTGATGTTGTTGATGCAGCTTAGAGAGCTACTGTAGTTTTTTTTGTTTTAAGTGCAGCTTATAACTACTGTTATTGCTGTTTCTAATATATCTTACACAGTTACTGCTGTTTTTGTTGTTGATATGTCTTATATAGCTACTTTTGGTTTTATTGTTGTGGATGCAGCTTACATAGTTAATGTTGGTTTTGTTGTTGTTGATATCATTTATACAGCCGCTGTGGCTTTTATTATTGCTAATACAGCCTATAGAGCTACTGTTGTTTTTATTATTATTGATGCAGCTTAGAGAGCTACTGTTGTTTTCTGGTTGTTGATATAGCTTATACAGCTTACACTTATAATTTATATAGCTACTGTTGATTTTGTTGTTGTTGATGCAGCTTATTTAGCTACAGTTATTTTTGTTGTTGATACAGCTTATACAGCTACTGTTATTGCTGTTTATAATGCATCTTATACAGCTACTGTTGCTTTTGCTGTTGTTAATATACCTTATATAGCTACTGTTTATTTGTTGTTGATGCAGTTATATAGTTACAGATAGTTTTGTTGTTGTTAATGCAGCTTATACAGCTACTGCTAATATGTTTTTAATGCATCTTAAACAGCTACTGCTGTTTTGTTGTAGCTTATATAGCTACTGTTGGTTTTGCTGTTGGTGATGCAGCTTATAGAGATACGGTAGCATTTGTTGATGCAGCTTATATAGCTACTGTTATTCTGTTTCTAATGCATCTTATATTGCTACTTCTGTTTTTGTTGTTTATACACTTATTTAGCTACTGCTGGTTTTGTTGTTGTTGATGCAACGTATAGTTACTGCTGGTGTGTAACGTTTTGTTGTTGCTGCTGCTGCAGTCTATGCAACTTCTGGTGTGTAACGTTTTGTTGTTGCTGCTGCAGCAGTCTATGCAACTTCTGGTGTGTAACGTTTTGTTGTTGCTGCTACTGCAGTCTATACAACTTCTGGTGTGTAACGTTTTGTTGTTGCTGCTGCAGTCAATGCAACTTCTGGTGTGTAAGGTTTTGTTGTTGCTGCTGCTGCAGTCTACGCAACTTCTGGTGTGTAACGTTTTATTGTTGCTGTTGTTGCAGTCTATGCAACTTCTGGTGTGTAACGTTTTGTTGTTGCTGCTGCTGCAGTCTATACAACTTCTGGTGTGTAACGTTTTGCTGGCGCTTTAATAACTACGGTCATTTTGAATATCCCCGGTGTTTAATTCATCTGCTATTATCTGAAGAAATAAAAGGAGACTTAGAATAACTTAACAAATATTTTAAATATAAAACAACTCACATAAACTATGTAAAAACGAATTTCAGTTGATTATTTTAATAAAAGTATATCTAATTAACATGACGCCAGTACGTACATATCTCCGCCCTATTACTGATGTCGGAGTATATTGACATAAGGTTATATTATAAAACAGTTGCACGTGCTTTATTATACTGTTGCACGCGCTATTGTTTGTCGGAGGTATAGTATTGGTTTGACTGATTAAAATGGATAAATGATTGACAACTGGCGACATGTTAATTGAAGCTTTCAAAATGTAAATATAGATATAAAAATCGAACAGGAAAAGCAGCAAGGAGGACAGTCAACCACAAGCACACACAAAAACAAAGAACAGATTTAAAGATGAATAAAAGGCCAAATAAGACATCACAAACACAATAGGGTTGACAATTTGGCTACCGCCTTGGAACGGTCAGTGTCAAAAAAGGCCGCTGAGTGTTTAAACCGGGTCCTCACACTTACCTACGTCATAAACTTCATAAGAGATACTTTCGTATCGAGGTCGCTCGAAGAGCAACCATTTTAGAGATGTTTTATGTGACTTTCATGGATAGCGCCTTGAAGAGCACTCTTTAGCCGCTAGTTAAGAGCTTTTGCAAGAACCTTAGCTAACTACAGGTATGTCTTTCAGTGCTGGCCCTCCTGCTTTCATCAAGTTCTGTCTGTGTGAGTTGTCTGCATACGCCTTGTTGCAACGTTAAAAGTAATACAATCGATTAATGTTTAACCGCAGAGTCTATGGCCTGTCATGTCTTTAACAAACAGAATGACAAGATTGATGAACTTCAGATTAATATTAAAATGAATGTAACTGATAATAAATATTGCTATATGCCCCTTGATACGGATAACTGGAATCTTCAGAAGTAAGTATAAAAGTCGAACAGAAAATGCAGCTTTCACAGAACACAGTAAAAATACACAAAAAGACTAACAAGAATGGCAATAGTTATCATAAAGGCATATGACGTCACAAACACAAAAAGGGTTGACAGTAGAAGTTATCAGCAATAAAGGTAGACATAAAACCTGACATACCTGTCAATTAGTTAGGTAGGTAGGTAATGGAAATAATAATATACCTGTCAGTAAGGTAGGTAGGTAATGTAAATTTTACATACAATGTCATCACAGTGAGTAAAAATCGGTTTTCCTTTTTGAATGCATGAAGTTGGACACCAATTCTTAACACATCAGTTGGATTATATAGGCAGCCAGTTTAAATAGAGACGGAATATCCTAGTAGAACTACATTGTGCAGCAAGGGACAAAACAGAGATGTTGGTGTCACAACCTAAACAATGTCACCAAAATGTCCTTAAGTGTATAGCAGACCTAGATGTACGATAAATATATGAAAGAGTATGATAGTGGACCTTTGGAAACTGCCGAACACGATACATACGAAATATTGCAGTCTCGGTTTGATTGAGACATGAACGGTAGTGAAATATGCTTGCTACCGTTCACGCCCCCTAGCCCCGGGTTGAGCAGAACTCAATATTCATAAAATCAATTTATTGACGGGCTGCCGGGTGAACAACTTCGTATTTTGGTAGAATATATAAGAGCCAAGTTTCTAGCATGCCGAATCAGGAATCGTATCCGCGATACCCCAATCACGAGTCCGACATGTTTCCACATGATAACACCATCGACCAATATTAATAATTTAAAAGGTTACAACTGTGTATTTCTGTCTTTCATGCTCACATCCGTATGCTGGTTCAGATAGATGCAAACGTCAGTCTGAAAACGAGTATAACATAAACACAATGTACAGCATTTTACTATACAGAAATGTTCAACTGTTTATATATTATGTTTTTATGGACGAGATGATATACGTTTATTTCCTAAATAGTGAGACTTCCACATTGAAGAGAAGTAAACAGAATACAGAGAAAGCAATGAGTTAGCATACCGATTTGCAAAATCAGATGCATTCATCAGATCAAGACAACAGTAATCAAACATGTCACGTGTTATCAGATACAATCAAAGCTGACGATAATCATCACAATTCACACTTGCTATTAAATCAACATTTTAATAGTACATCTTTCATAAACTTAAAAGCTGTTGATTAAATACGACTCATTAATATTAGAAGAAAAAGAAATGGCTAAAATTAAACGTCCAATATCTCCCCGTGTTCAAAATAATTTATACTGAAACGAGACATCCTTACATTTACGTTAATTGTTCACTGAAATTTAGCCCTCCTAGGGTCTTGAACATGAAAGATAGCGTATGGTCGTGTACATTTGGGAGGGCTGATCTCCGAAATTACGGATGGAATCAAATTACCTTTTGAGGCGGAGGAAAGAGCTCATTTTGTAAGAGTGTGTCGCTTTAGTCTAACTAAATTCGTCAACTATTAAAAAAAGTTATGAAGCCAAAACATACCTGAATCCAGCGCATTTTTTTTTCTTCTTCTCGCGGTGATGTTGAAACCACGTGACTTTTGATCGGTTTTACGATCAAAAGTCACGTGGTTTCAACATCACCGCGAGTGTATTACCTTCAGTTTTGAAGGAACGAGAACAAGCCGGAAAAGGTGTTGGATTATCAAACTTCGTTCACATCGTCATCAATATTGTCTTCCTCTTCACTGATGCCAACAGCTCTGTGCCATCGATGTGTGTTATTGGACTGGGCGTTTTTGTTTTGGTAATTTTCATTTCGCTATCGCTCCCTTGAACTTACCTCGTTAAAATTCGAATAAATGAAATATAACCTATACAAACCTTGGACACCACGGATTCAAAAACACAAATTGATAATGTAATGAGTACAAAGTGATATCTTAAGGACTATTCTCTAGTACATATTCCCTATGAAGAGTTGGTAAAACTTTATGACTGCCTAACCTAAAAATGTTTCACCATTAAAAATATTAGGCCGAGCTTTTTTGACATATCTTACGTTTAATATATAATTTCCATTTTGTTTTTTTCAAAAGCTTTTATTACTATTTCACTTCAACTTAATTCATGCAAAAAACCAAAACAATGTATTCAAACGCAATGGATTTGACTTTATTCTATGTACATTTTAAAAAAAGTACGAATTGATTTCATGAAATTTGCCATTCACCACCGGCGTTCGAACCCGCATAAACGTTAAAAATCTGCGAATCAGTTCTGATATGTCCATTATTCATATTTTTTCTCCGTTAAGGTTCATGTATATTCTTTGGAAATCACATTGAATTATATAGGAATATTGCCAAATCCTGGAACTAAAACATATCTGAGTACTTTTACGCAAGACTTGGGAAATAGAATATTTACATACCAATCTAGGTAGTAGGGATAAGATATAGTAAACTAAATCCATATACTGTTCATAAAATCACATTTTATCTTTCTCAATATTGCTTTGTTATGAATATATCAATACAAGAACACAAAGTGCATTGTCCAGTGAATGGTCAATGCACATTTTGAAAATGATTAGTGTGTTGACAACAAAGGACAACAGGATTGTTCATAATTGGTGTTGTGTAATGGAAAAGTGACTAAAACAAAGTTTGTTTAAATATGTTATCCTGCAAATATTCCACTATTTTTTGTCCCTTCTACCACGACTACCTAGATTATTATATAAAGAGTTCATCTTGCAAGGCTTGTGAAGAAAATGAAATACATGTACTTATAAACGTTTTAGTCCTATGATTTCGCACATTCCTTATATAATTCAATGTGATTCAATGTGATGTACAAGAAATTGGCATCTACTTTACAGTACCAACAATAATGTGATTGGAGGTTGGTAACGATAGATAATTGCAAGAAAGATACATATCAGCATTGTATTTTCAGACTGGGACTAGTCATTCTATACTGAGGTTCACCGGAAGCGCGGGCAGTTATTCCACCTTCCGAATAGTTTATTCGAAGTTAGACGCTACTTCTTTTTCAAAAGAACGTACATAGCGAATGTACATATTTTGTATTTTTTGCAAATGTTGTGTATTTCAAGATAGTAAAATTATAATAAAAATAGTATGGTACATGTTTTTCAGAAGGAAAAAAGGCATTGCAATTTTTCTCTCTTTTTTTGGAAATTGGCAGGTTTTGTATTGAAATAGCAACCAAATTGCATTTAACTGTTAATAATTATCTACATACCCCCTTTTGTTTTAAACGGATTCTACATCTTAGCATGTATGAAGTACTTGACAATCGCGTGGTCTTATGGTAGAGAGTCGGACTTCAGATAAAAATGTCGTGGAATCGATCCTCGCCGTTACCATGTTATATATCCTTGAGCAAAATAAATAATCCAGATGACTTAGTACTGGTTCTACCCACGAAAACCGGCATATACTCTTCGAAAGACGATGATACAGTATCAGTAGATAGTAAAATATCAGTAACACAGAGATTGCAGGACATATGTCATAATAAGGCACAATGCAATGCATCATAAAAAAGCATGCCTACAGATGACCTGCTCTTTTGTCAACAATCTGAATAAAAGCGGAAGTATGTTTTGAATTTGGTGTAAAATGGCCTTAGTTTACACCAAATAGAAATAAGTACATAAGAAAATAATGTTAACTTTCAAAAAATAGTTTGCTCAAAATGTCAATAACGTGCAGGTTATAAACTTACATTTTCAGTACACCGTCAAAATAAGTGACTGTTAAATCCGTACGAATAATAAATATGCAAAACTGCAATGTCCACATAAATAAATACACAACTAGCAACGTCAGGCAACAAATGCAAATTCAACCAATGACACCAACAGATTGATGCACGTGGCCATAAAACAACTCATCTATAACGATAATCATACTGATCTCGTGCATGCAACACTTATAGTCATTTCCTTAACGGTATTCATAAAATTACCTGGTTCCTCGTGGAGTCACTCAGACGTGATCCACGTGCGAATCACCATTTATTAGAAGTGTGGCCGGCAAATAGATCAGAGTTAAAACAGTCACATGGCCAACTTGACGTGCGTCTCAGTTTATGAATCCACTATCATTTTGACTTGAAATATGTTTGCATATAATTATACCCATTTCTTATATATATAGTTCTATTTTATTTCTTACTTTTCCTTATCCATGAAAACAAATAGAAAAAAGGCGAAATATCCTCTGATCGATATCAAAGATTAATTTGAGACGCTCCCTGACATATTCGCTCGTTGGAATATTCGACACTAACGCGTGGTCCAATATATCCGCGGACTCATTGGCACGTTGCGGACATAATGGCACCCTACATATATGACACTGAAACGAATTGAATTGCACGCTTACGGTCGCCTTTTTATGTTATTAATAGTTGTTAAACACATCAATTCTTCTGGATGGAACAGATATTTCTTTAAATGAAACACTTTAAGTACTATCTTATTTTTGCAGAAATTTCAGGCTTCGACAAAACTCAAGTTGTTTGGATAGGGGAAAACAAGATTTAGTTCAGAAACAATTAAAAACACGATGGAAATTATCATGGGGATAAATGTATTTAGACTTTTAGGAATTAATTTTCATATAGACTTAAGCAATATGATTGAAATAAATTATAATCATAAAATACTAACAATAAAAAATCACATTCAGCTTTGGAAACGTAAGAACCTAACTCCTCTTGGAAAAATAACAGTCATTAACACTTTGTTTATACCTAAACCTAATATGTCTCTCCCCAACCCAAATGAGTCGACGATTAAACGTATCAACAACATTTTATATGATTTTTTTTGTGGGAAGGTCTAGCAAAAATCAAACAGTCTGACGTAATCAAACAATATTCTGAAGGTGGTTTAAATATGACTAATTTGCAAGCTTTTATCTTTGGGTTAAAATCATCATGGATAAAACGACTCATTAGCAATACATGTAGTAGTGGGTGGCACCATATAGTCATTAACACTGTTATTATTAAACGTTTTTGCTGTTTTGGAAAGAGCTACATACAGCAAAAAATAGTTACAATGAAAAACATGTTCAGGAGAGATGTTTTAAAGGCTTTTTATAATATCATAGAAAATAATACTTTATCAACAAATCGACATGTTCTGGCAAGTCCACTATATTATAATACAAACTTGGTTATAGGAGGTAAAACCTTCTTTATGAAAGAATGGTATGACAAGGGAATTTATCTTATAGACCTTTTAACACTGATAGACATTTGTATTTCTTGGATGAATTTAGCTCCATATATAAACTTAAAACAAATGTCATGACTAAAAATGGAATTATAGCATCAATTAAATCCATGGCAGTTAACAAAAATATAATATACATGGACATAACTCAGAAATTATTCGAACCAACACTGCCATTAAATATCACACCATTCTTAAAACAAACAAAAGGAAGTAAAGAATTTTACTATATGCTTAATAAAATACAGAACAACCTTCTTCTAAACTTAAATGGGAACAAAATTATAACATGGAGCAAGAAACATGGAAGGAAATTTACATGGCACCTGTCAAATTAAACTCTAATATTACATTACAGTGGTTTCAACTTAGAATTATCCATAGAATTTTACCTACAAGAAAATACTTGCATACCATAAATGCAATAGATAGCCTTCTATGTCACACCAGTCACCAGGAAGAAACATTGGTCCATTTGTTTTGGTCTTGTCCTGATACACAGAACTTTTTACATCAAGTAAACAATTGGTTATATACAAAAAGTGTTTTAATTCCATTCACTGAGGAGTTATTTATATATTTTCTCCTAAACGCCTAAATACACCACTATCTATAGCAGCCTTCAAAAACAGACTTGTGTACTTAGCCACTATGAACAACAATCTAGAACCTTTCTATCAAAATTGGCAAAAATACAAAGACATTTTCGAACTTTCCTAAAATATACTTAGTACACAATGAGTTTTTCTAAAATTATGTAATACATTGTATGAAATATTCACCAAAAATGTAATGATATCTGCATAAAAAGTGTTTACATAGGGCAATTTAGCTGAACCAAGACCGCAGCACTTTTAAAGTTGATATCATTTTAATCAATGCTCATATATTTCCTGTTGTGAGGGCTGTATGGGGGTTAACATACAGAGTAAGAAAACGTAGATCTTCACTATTTTTTTCTTATTTGATTTCTATTGTTCAACATGCTAAAATACTTCCCCTTAATAACTAAAATATTATCTATTGCAACATTTAGTATAACTATTTGTTTACATTTTAATTTAATAATGATAAATGCTTGTACTTTGTGTTCATATCTGAATCTTCATGAAATATTAAGATATATCATTATATTTGTAAGGTGTGCGGTGGGATGATCCTCCCCGACCATCACACGGGAGAATAAACGGGTCACGCAAGTAGTGATCGAAAAAAAAAAAGTAAAAAAAAGTTGTTAAAGGCAAATTCTGTAGACACAATTGATATATTGTCATTTGGAGTATTATTGTTTTATTATTACATTCATAGATCGTCTTAGTTTAAGTCAGTTCTTCTCATTACATTCAGTTCATGCAAACCCATAGGCACTATTTATCTACGCGGAGGCATATACTTTGAATTCTGTTCGGCTGCCACTTGTGTTATTTTTAGCTCTCGGAGCTATTTTTAGCTCAGAAATTTAGTCAGCCTTCATTTTTGGTATACCATTCTGTTAACATTGCAGCGGGGAGTTTGAGTTTGCTCCCCGCCGCAATAATAGTACTATAAAAGTAAAGTAAAGTGTTATTATAGTGTCACCCCTATTGAAAGGGCCAGTCAATTTTGACTTATGAGACATCTTTGTCTTGAACATCATTACTTCCCGATTCCTATTCTTTAATGCCAGGCACCAGGCAGGTAGGCAATCGGTAACCGTCATTTAACTAGCTGGCGGCTCATCAACCGATCTCTCTTCAGTAACAACCCTCTAACGGGACTCGAACCTTCGACCTCCGGATTACGAGGCGGATGTCTTAACCACTAGACCACCGTAACTCCGTAACTATATTTCGGAAATATGATTATTTAATTACCTTAGGGAATATAGGTTACCACGGGGAACAGGTTTAAGGCAATTTACCAGATTTCATAAGAATACGATTATTGAAATTACCGTCAGGATTGTGCTAATTAAAATACTACATCAACTGTCCTCTCGCCGATGTTTCAGAAAATACTTTGAAAACACAAATTCAAGTTAACTGTTGCCCAGTGTAATGCAATTGTGGTAGGCCTGTTATCGGGACTTTTGTGTTTGTGTTGTCGCATGCTGTACTTGTATTGTCTTTGTGAATGTTTTTTGTTTTAATGGCATATGTTTGGTTACTGTGCTTGTATTGTCTTTGTGAATGTTTTTTGTTTTAATGGCATATGTTTGGTTACTGTACTTGTATTGTCTTTGTGAATGTTTTTTGTTTTAATGGCATATGTTTGGTTACTGTGCTTGTATTGTCTTTGTGAATGTTTTTTGTTTTAATGGCATATGTTTGGTTACTGTACTTGTATTGTCTTTGTGAGTGTTGTTTGTTTTAATGGCATATGTTTGGTTGCTTTGCTTGTATTGTCTTTGTGAATGTTGTTTGTTTTAATGGCATATGTTTGGTTACTGTACTTGTATTGTCTTTGTGAATGTTGTTTGTTTTAATGGCATATATTTGTTGGCTGTGCTTGTATTGCCTTTGTGAATGTTGTTTGTTTTAATGGCATATGTTTGGTTGCTGTGCTTGTTAATGGCATATGTTTGGTTGCTGTACTTGTATTGCCTATGTGAATGTTGTTTGGTTTAATGGCATATGTTTGGTTGCTGTGTTTGTATTGCCTTTGTGAATATTGTTTGTTTTAATGGCATATGTTTGGTTGCTGTGTTTGTATTGCATTTGTGAATGTTGTTTGTTTTAATGGCATATGTTTGGTTGCTGTGCTTGTATTGCCTTTGTGAATGTTTTTTATTTTAATGGCATATTTTGGTTGCCGTGCTTGTATTGCCTTTGTGAATGTTGTTTATTTTAATGGCATATGTTTGGTTGTTGTGCTTTTATTGCCTTTGTGAATGTTGTATGTTTAATGGCATATGTTTGGTTACTGTACTTGTATTGTCTTTGTGAATGTTTTTTGTTTTAATGGCATGTGTTTGGTTACTGTGCTTGTATTAGGTTTGGTTGCTGTGCTATATGTTTGGTTACTGTGCTTGTATTGTCTTTGTGAATGTTGTTGTTTTAATGGCATATGTTTGGTTGCTGTGCTTGTATTGTCTTTGTGAATGTTGTTTGTTTTAATGGCATATGTTTGGTTGCTGTGCTTGTATTGTCTTTGTAAATGTTGTTTGTTTTAATGACATATGTTTGGTTGCTGTGCTTGTATTGTCTTTGTGAATGTTGTTTGTTTTAATGGCATATGTTTGGTTGCTGTGCTTGTGTTTGTTTTAATGGCATATGTTTGGTTTCTATGCTTGTATAGTCTTTGTGAACGTTGTTTGTTTTAATGGCATATGTTTGGTTGCTGTGCTTGTATTGTCTTTGTGAACGTTGTTTGCTTTAATGGCATATGTTTGGTTTCTGTGCTTGTATAGTCTTTGTAAATGTTGTTTGTTTTAATTGCATATGTTTGGTTGCTGTGCTTGTATTGCCTTTGTAAAAGTTGTTTGTTTTAATTGAATATATTTGGTTTCTGTGCTTGTATAATCTTTGTGAATGTTGTTTGTTTTAATGGCATATGTTTGGTTGCTGTGCTTGTAATGTCTTTGTGAACGTTGTTTCTTTTAATGGCATATGTTTGGTTTCTGTGTTTATGTTTCATCTAGTATTGAAAAGAATAATTACAGTTATTTCGTTACTCATATATCTTTCTCTAATCTTATTCCGTTGACAGATTGCTATTTTTTTTTCTACAATTTGTGCTTGCATTGTCTTTATGAACGTTGTTTGCTTTAATGGCATATGTTTGGTTGATGTGCTCGTATTGTCTTTGTGAACGTTGTTTGTTTTAATGACATAGATTTGGTTGATGTGTTTGTATTGTCTTTGTGAACGTTGTTTGTTTTAATGGCATATGTTTGGTTGCTGTGCTTGTATTGTCTTTGTGAACGTTGTTTGAATGGCATATGTTTGGTTTCTGTGCTTGTATTGTCTTTGTGAACGTTGTTTGTTTTAATGGCATATGTTTAGTTGATGTGCTTGTATTGTCTTTGTGAATGTTGTTTGTTTTAATGGCATATGTTTGGTTGATGTGCTTGTATTGTCTTTGTGAACGTTGTTTGTTTTAATGGCATATGTTTGGTTGCTGTGCTTGTATTGCCTTTGTGAACGTTGTATTTTTTAATGGCATATGTTTGGTTGATGTGTTTGTATTGTCTTTGTGAACGTTGTTTGTTTTAATGGCATATGTTTGGTTGATGTGCTTGTATTGTCTTTGTGAATGTTGTTTGTTTTAATGGCATATGTTTGGTTAATGTGCTTGTATTGTCTTTGTGAATGTTGTTTGTTTTAATGGCATATGTTTGGTTGCTGTGCTTAAAGTAATGGAATTAACAATTCTACCCTTAAATTGTGAATTAGAATTTTACATGTTTCATCGCTAAAAAGTCACCAAACGGTTTCAGAGAAAAACTATTTTTAAGCCAAAATTAAAGACGGACGTACGATGGACCCAATAGCTCACAGTTGAGTCAAAAACAAAAGCCAAACAATCTTAAGTCATATGCATGGCATGATATTATTAGGAACAAACTCAACCATATTCGTCTCTAGTTGGTCAGTTTTACAGCTCGCAGACGTAGTAACTATATTTATGAAACAAAACCACGTAATACAAACCTCAAAGGAACTCGGTCTTATCAAGTGGACTTCATAAAATCCATAAATAAATGGTCATGTTTCCATATCGACTAAGAGATGAATACAAACTATAAAAACAGATATATGATCTTTATGACCTATCATTATTCGTATCAAGTGTGATTCACACGCGAAACTAATAGAGTTGTTAAATGTTCTAGAGATATATGAAAACTAGTTGGTGCCGATTTTATTTGAAATATTTTCGTAGTGGTGGTATTATGCGATACTAATTGATACTCAACAGCATGTTTAGAAATACAGTTGAACTTAAAGTACTGCAATAACGCCGAAATTGTAGGTATATCAGCAAATTAAACATATATTTTTTATATCAAATGTGATGAATTCTCGATACACTTTAGTGATATACCAGATATGTGCTGTAGGAACCTCAAACGTAAAAAAAGTCACATATGTAAAAATGGTGACAAGTGTTTAACAAAAATTCGCATATGCAAAAAAAATTCCACAAATGTAACACGATTGATTACATATGTGCTCTTTCAGATATATTTGCGAAGAAGGTTAAAGCCAATGTTGCAAAATCGCGTAAATAAACAGTTTGACACGTTTATGAGTTATTTGGCGATATTCACTGGACCTATCCGATGAATTTCATAAAGAAGTTAAGCATCTGTGATATAATGTAATTGACACTGTCGTTAAGGATATGTGATTACAACTCAGTGTGTATAATCAATGAGAAAACACGTACAGGTATACATACATGTGTAAAACATACTTCGAATGCATGGACAATAAATTTGTTTTATACTGAAAGGGAAAAGAAAAGCATAATGGGTATTCCCGCTATATTTTGTATGTTTAATATGCTACTGCTAATCGAATTGATAGTATAGGGCGACATCAGGCCTGTCCTTTCGGAAAGAAGGTTTAATCAGCACTGAGCACCAGTGGTTACCCCATTAAAGTTTCAATGTTGACAGAATGCGTATTTGGCAAATGCAGGTGAGCAAACTTAGTCTTTAAACGTTGCAATATCTTAACATGAAACACACTACTGAAATGGCTTGACCTTTTCAAGCGAAACTTCAATATTTATGAATTTCGTGTAACAAAGTATACTTTGATTAAAAGGTCTACTACATGACAGAGTTGTCTTTTCTGTAATTAGTTATAGCCCTTTTTCGTACAAAACACGTTGAGATATATCTGGAATATTACTTGGAATTATAATAGTGTAGTGCATGCGTTTCTTTTTCCTATAAATAACTAAACCAGTTAGTATTCGCATCAACTATAGAAATTACACATATGTGAATACGACTAAAACACTTAACACCACATATCACTTTCAAATTGACTAAGTTCCGTTTCCTTTACACTAACCAAACAAAACAGACACATTTCGGTTGAAACCAGTTAGTATTCGCATCAACTATAGAAATCACACATATGTAAATACGTCTAAAACATTTAACAGCACATATAACTTTCAAATTGAGTAAGTTTCGTTTCCCTTTCACGCTAGAAACGTTTACTAGTTACATCTGAATTAATCGGAAACTACACAAAAGTTGTCTGGCGATATTCGGGACAAAATGTGTCCACATTGGTTAGATGTAAACACAGGTAGTTAACAATAATAAAATGGTAAACATAACATTTTACTCTCCAAGACACAATAACAATCGACACTGATAGTTATAATCCTCATGTCTTGCTGGCGTGGCGCAGTCGGTAGCGCGGCGGATTTGTAACCGGAGACCCCGGGTTCAATCCTCCATGGTGCCACTGAGTTTCGTCGGGGTGTTCTTGGGCAAGTTACTTTCTTGCCTCGTCCGTCGGATGGGGACGTAAACCGTGCGTTCCCACTGAGTTTCGTCGGTGTGTTCTTGGGCAAGACACTTTCCCTTAGCCTCGTCCGTCGGATGGGGACGTAAACCGTGCGTTCCCGTGTATCGGTCTATCCTCCGAGCACGTTAAAGAACCATAGGTATATAATCGATAATAAGAGTAGGGCACGGTTCCCGGATTCCTATGTATCCTTCCCCACTCTCTGGGGCGGCTCTAAATAACACATACTGTGTTGATGAACCGTTAAACAACATTCAATTATATCTTCTCGTACTCTAAATCGTTCTCCAAATGACTGAGTGCATTTGTGCTGAAGTTTCGTCATATACTCCTCAACAGTAATAATTACTTAATCTTTAATATTCTGGATTTAATATACCTTTACACATTTAGTAAATTCGTGTCACGTAATAATTGTAAAAGAATACGACTAAACTTAAAAATTGCAAACAGAGAGTAAATTGGTCAATCACAGCACTTTAATCATGTTAATAAATGACCAAAATCTATACATGGTCACTTTAACTTATTATAAATCAGTATGCCAATGTACCATTGTACATCAGTATCCTGTTGTACCATTATAAATCAGTATGTCAATGTACCATTGTACATCAGTATCCTGTTGTACCATTATAAATCAGTATGTCAATGTACTATTTTAAATCAGTTTGCCAACGTACTATTATAAATCAGTATGAGAGTGTATTATGTTAAATCAGTTTGCCATTGTTCTATTATAAATCATTTTGCACATATACTATTATAAATCGGTATTGACGTGTACTATTATAAATCAGTAAGCCAATTTTCTATTATGAATCAGTTTGCCAATGTACTATTATAAATCAATATGCCAACGTTCTACTGAAAGGAAAAAGAAACGCAGGGTGCGTATTTCCGTTATATATTGCATATACTGCACACTTAATTCCATATATATTACGAGGAAATCCCAAGATGTTTTGTAAAAAAAAAAGGTGCAGTTAGTTAGAGAAAGGACACAACTATGATGTTGTAGACATTTTAATCACAGTACACGTTGTAACAAGAAATTCATAAATGCTGAAGTTCCTCTTTGAAAAATTGAGCCAGTTCAGTACTGTATTTAATGTTAAGTGATTGCAACATTTAAAGCCTAAGTTTGCTCACCTGCTTGAGCCAAATGCTCATTCTGACGATAATGAAACTTTAAAGGGGTAACCATTGGTGTGTTCAGTGCTGTTTAAACATTCTTTCTAAAAGGACATGCCTAATGTCGCCCTGTACCATTCGATTAGCAGTAGCATATTAAACATACAATATATAGCGGAAATACGCACCCTGCGTTTCTTTTTCCTTTCAGTATATAAATCAGTATGCCAATGTCCTATTGTAAATCAATATGCCAATGTTCTATTATAAATCAGTATGCCAATGTCCTATTGTAAATCAATATGCAAATATTCTATTATAAGTCAGTATGCCAATGTACCGTTATAAATCAATATGACAATGTACCATTATAAATCAGGAAGTCAATGGCAATGAATGCCTTTGGAAGTTTCCCACTTCTTTCCTATAACACTATTAATACTGTCACGGCAGCATTTACTTCTACGTTTAATACAATTAATACTAATATTACTAAATTAACAATCTCATATTACTAAATTAACAATAATATTACTGAATTAACAATCTAATATTACTAAATTAACAATCTCATATTACTAAATTAACAATCTAATATTAATAACAATCTAATATTACTAAATTAACAATATCATATTATTAAATTAACAATAATATTACTAAATTAACAATCTTATATTACTAAATTAACACTCTAATATTACTAAATTAACAATCTCATATTACTAAATTAACAATAATATTACTAAATTAACAATCTAATATTACTAAATTAACAATCTAATATTACTAAATAAATTAACAATCTAATATTCCTACATTTACAATAATATTACTAAATTAACAATCTAATATTACTAAATTAACAATATTATTACTCTATAAACTATCTAATATTCCTAAATTAACACTCTAATATTACTAAATTAACAATCTAATATTACTAAATTAACAATGAGTTTAACAGCATTTGCGAAATCAGTTAACTTGTTATAGTATGTCCTATTTCCTCCTTGTAGTCTTCAATATTTCTCAAAGTTCACTCACGTTGCCATAATTGCCTTCATGCGTTGATACAAGTCTATCGCCTTAACCAATCAATAATAAGCGGTAGAACATATCTCATTTCGGTGGCATTTCTTAATAAAGTAGTTCGTCACTTCTGATTGCGCAGAAATTTGAGATTAATAGAATGTTCTGTTGCTAGAAGTCCCACAAGGGCGAATAACAGGTCACTTCGCAAAATATATGAGGCGGGAATTTAAAAGTTGGCAAACTCATTATAGTCTTGATGTTAAACTACTGATGGATATTTTTGAATTACTAATACGATTTGTTTTAAAGAAAACACTTTTTTTATTTCTACTTTTATTATCTTTCGTTACATTTGTATCTAGATTAATAACATGGTAGTAAACGTGCAGCCTTAAACACTACCCTAATTACCTGAATAATTGATACTGGTATTAAAATGATGTCTTGTTTGCTAGAAATTATAATCTGGCGGGGATATCTTTATTTACACTGTCTCGTTTTATTGGGATAACAATAGGATAAGAGTGAGGTTTGGTGCACCCTACAACCAAGCGACCTTTGTTATCACTTCAAAGGCGGTAGACCTATTGTCAGTCGTTTTATGTTTTTGATGTCATATAGTGCCTTTTATTCATCTGTGTACTTTTTGCTTGTTTCTGTGCGTGTTTGTGGTTGGCTGTGTCCTTGAATGCTACATTTCCTGTTCGACTTGTATAGCTACTTTTATCGTATAACTTACGGTGTGGGAGTGGAATAACACCATTCTATATTTTCGATATACCACTAGTTATATAAGTATGCAAATAAACCTAGTATGCGCTTTCAAAAAAAGTCGATAATGACTATGATCCAATTCTGTCGGTTTCGCTAAACTCGTTAGCAAAAATGATATAATGCTCGGCATATCATTTTGCCAACTCGTTTAATAAATTCAATAATGAATGAGTACTCATTTAAGATCCTCTATGTAGTAACGTATACACTAATTCACGTTGTAGAAGCCCCTATAGCTTTGCTTCAGGTGGTGTCGTGATGTAGTGGTTAGCATTTCGGCTAAGTAATCCAGGGATGTTCTCAGTGTGTGTGTGTGTGTGTGCGTGCGTGCGTGCGTGTGCGCGTGCGTGTGTGCATTCGTGAGTGCATGAGTGCGCGCGCGTTCTTGTGTGCGTGCTTACGTGTGTGTGCGTTGTTATAATAGCAGCACTGAAATCCAATTTTAAAGACTGCAAAGTGTAATCACTACATTGATTCACATCATCGGATAAATAAGAATTGTGTATCGTTTTACATTTTGGTGTCTGGAATCTGCTTTGTGTTTCCGGTTACCATTTCGCTAGACGCATATCTTAAAATGGTCGTAACCGTTTAAATAACAGACTGACAGAAGCGTATAATTTGCATCTCATTTTCCTAGTAAAAACAATTATAAAACACTTACTCTTTTTATCAAAATCAAATGGAAAACATGCTTTATCAAAGAATACTTTTGAAAACCACATCTCAGATTTTGCTTAACTGTTTCATTGTCTTGTATAAACATTCAAAATAAAAATAAATATATTATATGTTAGATGATAATTACAAGTAGGAGAAGGGATTTAAAACAAAAAAAACACAACACAATGTAGCTGATGACGGTGTTTTTAAATAGATATTTCAAATGTACACTCAAGTGATATGAAAACGCAACACGGGAATTTCCGCTATATATTGTATATACTGCACACTTAATTGCACATAATAGTCCAAAGAAATCCCAAGATGTTTTTTAAAAAGAAAGTTGAAGTTAACTAGAGAAAGGACACAACTGTGATGTTGTAGACGTTTTAATCACACTACACTTTGTAACAAGAACTTCATAAATGTTGAAGTAGCTCTTTGAAAAATTGAACTAGTTCAGTACTGTATTTAACGTAAATAGTTTGCAAAATGTTGCATCCTAAGTTTGCTCACATGATTGAGCCAAACGCGTACTCTGTGAATAATGAAACATTGAAGGAATACTATTTGCTGTATTATTTGTTGTTTTAGTATTTTTTCTAAAAAGCAGCATATTGTACATACAATATATAGCGGAAATTCCCGTGTTGCGTTTTCATATCACTTGAGTGTATGAAAGAAATTTAACCATGTAGCTTTATTTCTATTTGTATAAACATTACGTGGTCCCGCCTTAATTCCATTAAACGATGGGAAAGCTTATATGAGCAGGAATTTATAACGGATATTTCGAAAAATAAAACGCGTTTGAAAACATTTTTTATTGAAAAAAATGCAATAACCTGTTTAAAATTACCTATTAAATGTTTTAATTTTACAATATGCAAACGTTTTAAGCTGAATTAAGGTTTTATTTCATACCCCAGTCAACCCCGTTTTCGCTTCTTAGAGAAGCGGTTGGATGGGGTATGAAAGTTAATACTCGGACCACGTAATGGGCACGCCGGACTGTTTTGCTACATATAGTTTTGTTTTTATAACCAACACACGTGGTACATGTGCTATAATTGCATTGACCGGGGATGGTACATGAATTACAGGAAGTACATCGGGATTGGTATTATTTTTAGAATTGTTCAACCACATTATTTATGTATTTAATTGATTAAACAAACTAAATGAGTCCATAATTGTAAAATAGTATTTAAACAATAGAATCGAAACGACTTTACACTTAAATGAGGAATGAACAATACATTGTTTAACCCATACAGGTGTATATGCTGGCAAGATTACTTTAACTTTGCACATTATTTTTATGAATACAGTGGATTCAATAATATACACTACGTAAGCTATAGCTGCTGTCCATGATTTTTAACGCTGGACATACTCATACTGAGTACATGGGCAATCAACGTTGCACACTATGTAGACAATAACTGCTGTTCATGATTGCTTTAATTTTGCATATTATATTGAAGATTCAATTCAATTCAATTATTTTATTCAGCATAAACATCATACTATGTTCATCGCCTATTACAATGAGGCGGTTACATTACATTGAGAAGAGCATGTATAATACTATCATGGAGTAAAGCTACAAAAGGACACTTCACCTACTATTTTAAACAAATAATTTCGAAAAGTATATAGCATAACTAATACAGAGGGGAAAATCATCAGAAAAAGAAAGAGAGAAAGAAAACAAAACAACTCTATACATATAATTTGTTTGTACAGTGGATACATTTCGGTCAAGCTTATTTACAACTCGTGCTATCAGTCCTCGCACTAGCGGTTATTCTTTGGAAAATAAGTCTAAGGCCAGTAGGCAAAAACTATGTGTTTCAGACAGACACTTGAATAATGGTTTACAGTCATAATAAATATTACGTTAATAATTCCATAGGAATCGGACGTATTGTAAACATAGTACAGTATGTAGGTCCCAGCATGTATATAATTTTATATAAAAATATATTTTAATATACTAGTAGTGGATAGTCAATCTGGTTTATTACATGC
The DNA here is from genome assembly GCA_037043455.1 of Cyrtodaria siliqua. NCBI lineage: Eukaryota > Metazoa > Mollusca > Bivalvia > Adapedonta > Hiatellidae > Cyrtodaria > Cyrtodaria siliqua. The sequence continues at coordinate 70,766 of JAWPHD010007743.1, forward strand.
AAATACAATATGTCCGATTCCTATGATAATTCACGTTAATTATCTATTATACTCTGACGTCTCAAATTCGCTAAATATACATATTTTGCCAATTTACTTAATACACTAGACTGGCTAGAAGTAAGTAACAATTTAATTTTTTGTAAATTTGGCCAGTGACAATAGTATTTAGGAAGACACTCAATTCTAATATCGCGAAAACATGGACAAACTAAAACAAAATGATATTCATCTTCGATTACATTCATTTGACAGAATACACATTTACGTTCAGATCTCTCTACATTTTAAATCTACCTTCTTCTATAGCTAATTTATGGGCAGAACACCTTAGTCATGTCAAAGAAATACGATGCCTTTCGTTTGCAACACAGTTCAGGTACTTTTCAACTCCAATATTATTTTTAATTTTCTTGTAGGTTTTTAGCTTTGGTGATGTAGCTAATGTCGAATACCATTGCTGATAATAGTGGTCATTTAGTCGCTCTATAATTTTCGATAGTTGAAGATTCGTTATATTAGCATTATTCCATAAATAGTTAAAATCTAGATCGTTTAACAAACGCTGTACTTCTGAGGCCCAGGACCCACGAACATTATTATTTACTTGGTCTTTATAAACTTCGCTGATTAAAGAGCCTTGTGACTTAATAATTTTGAAGCAAAATTTAAGAATTCTTTCCTTACGTACAATATCTAGAGGAACCTTACCCAATTCTCCATAGACCGAAGCATTTGGAGTTTGCCTTCTGACGTTTAGAATTTGTTTAAGAAATTAAAAGTTAAATATATTCTTTCAATATCAGGAGCTTTATGAAATCCCCATATTTCAGCTCCATAATTTAAAATTGGCAGGATCATACAATCAAATAATTTCATCTTTTCACTTATTTTCAAAGGGACAGTATCAAATAAAGAATTCAAAGAATAAGTAGCTCTAAGTGCTTGATCTGCCAAGGCTTTTTGAGATTGATAAAATGTTCCATTTGATGACATAGTAACACCTAAATAAGTGAATTGTTTAACGTTATCTATTTTTCTATTGTCATAGAATAAATCAACCTTATCCATTTTTGCGCCTAATTTACATACCATAGCTACAGTTTTACTAGCATTTACAGTTATATTCCATGCTTTACAATACTCATATAGTTTATTTAACAAAATTTGTAGCCCATTGACTGAATATGAAAAAAGTACAGTATCATCTGCAAATAACAAAAGTAAATAGGTAGTCAGCAATATACACTAGGTAAGTCATACCTTTAATTTAAGGTGATTCTATGTTTGACAAAGAACTTAATGTGTTTGTTGGACATAGAGCTACTGCACGTGTCTGTTTGGCATAGAGCTGACTGCACGTGCACGCCATTATGTACCGGATGGTTAAAGTAACTGTATGTTGCATGTTTAACTAGTTATACATTACTCAGTTTTGAAATATAATAGAAGGTAGCAACATTTTACACAAATTCACTGCTCTCTATTCATTGTGCTGCTTTCACTGTATGAAAATAACTTCTACAGTCATTTCAGTTTTCTTCTAAGGAGATAAAGCAATAGTTTGTATTGACGAATACGCAAAGTTATTATACATACCATAACCCCCTTAACCACACGCAATGGACACCTTCGTCTAAATTAAAAACATTTATTTCGCAATAAATGATGCAAGTGGGAATTTAATCCTAAAACAAGCGTACAGGCGCTTGCATTTCCCGTTAATTCATGATTCATAGTCTCCAATATAATTGAATTTGGAGAAATGGAAACAAATAATATGATCCAATTTCTTAGAGCGGTGATTTGAATCTTAAGAAACTGTGTTCATCTGTTTCATTTTAGTTCCTTGGAGCCACAGAAATGATGGGGTTCAAATATTGGGAAATATTATAATAAAACAGATACTTTTATTTTACTCCAAACAGGCAATACAGGAATAACTAATTTTAAATTCTATATATATTCATTCAATCCACAAATTGTTTTGAAAAGCATGCGTGTGTACTTTAAATGAGAACACTACTACATACAATTAATCCGTTGTTTCTTTGTACCGGTGCCATATCCCACTGTGAGCTCGACTTGTGAGAGAACGTGTAGATTTTTACGGATGGCGGGAGGTATACAGAAAGGGTTCTTCCCCGGAAATTATTAATTTTCTGTCTCCACCAAGAAAAACTCGACCTTCATATATAGCCTAAAATGTGCTACGTAAAATACCATTCAACCAACCAGCATTTTATGATTATTCTAATTAGTGCTGCTAGTTTTTTCGGAGCAAAATAACGAAATAACAAAAAGTCATTCGTGTCGAAAGAGCGGAAAATCGAACTATATAGTTGACTTACATAATTTCGGAGTCGAAAAAAACGCAAAAGAACTAAACTTCGGTTTTTCGTTCTTTCAACCGCGAAGCAATCATCAGCTAACGACTTTTTGTTTTTTCTTTCTATCGCCCCAAAAGACTAGCAGAAATCAGCCAAAGACAAAATACTTTACTTTTAACAATCATAAACATTATGCTCAACGTCATATCGACAGCGTAATACTATCGTATCTCCTCTCCACTTATATGTAGTTTCGATAGTTTTTCGCTGACCACTCGATATGAGTGTGTACGTAAGTATACAAACACACATTGATCTCCATCACTGGGAGACTTGTATACAAACACACATTGATCTCCATCACTGGGAGACTTGTATACAAATACACATTGATCTCCATCACTGGGTACTTGTATATAAACACACATTGATCTCCATCACTGGGGACTTGTATATAAACACAAACTGATCTCGATCACTGGGAGACTTGTATACAAACACACATTGATCTCCATCACTGGGAGACTTGTATACAAACACACATTGATCTCCATCACTGGGAGACTTGTATATAATAAACATCTCTGATCTATAATAATAATAAACATTGTTTATTGTTTATTACCACTTGTCATTTTGATCTATGTTATTTGCGGAAGAAGCCGAGTAATGCCCCAGCCCTGTGCATGACATATACCGTTACTGAATTTTATGACGTCTGGTGATGGTATCTTAACGATCGGCCAAACCAGTTTCTTCAAAATACGTGAGTCGATCGCAATGTACAAGAATACATTAATTGCAGTACAGTCGTGTAGGCTAGAGATGCGCATCTGCTGATCCTGTGCAACACACACGTGGTTCTTTCTTGTTTTACTTTTAATCGATTTAGTTAGATAGAACGCACAAAGTTGTAAATAAAAATAATTGTAAAATATGGGATTTTCATTACAGTGTTGACACCTAACTTGAATTGAATTGAATGTTGTTTAACGGCTCATCAACACAGTATAGGTTATTTAGAGCCGCCCCAGAGAGAGGGGAAGGATACATAGGAATCCAGGAACCGTGCCCTACTCTTATTATCGAATAGATTCCTATGGTTCTTTAACGTGCTCGGAGGATAGACCGATACACGGGACCGCCCGGTATTCGTCCCCATTCGACGGACGAAGCTAAGGGAAAGTGTATTGGCCAAAAACACACCGACGAAACTCAGTGGCACCACGGAAGATTGAACCCGGGGCCTCCGGTCACAAAAAGTGCCAATGAGATAATGAAGAAGGTCAGAATATATTTGAAAGAAAACACTACATATACTTAAAAATCCCCCGTTGGTAAAACTTGCTTCTTAGAAATAAATTTAATTGAAAGAAAATAACTTTATGATATAATTGTGTTAAGGTGCGCAGCATTAGCAGAACATATTTTATAGCCAAATCCCTCTAGTGGAGTTGTTCAATGACAAATTATGACGTGACCTTGTCAGTTTGTCTGAACCAGTACAATGTACTTGGCAGTAAGTGATTTAAAATGTAATAAACAGATTATTTAACTGCTGGGATCGATTGTAGGAAAATCCTTCACGAGATGGTAAACGTGTTTGTTTTTTCACAAACGAGCGTATGTAAGTGAGTGAAAAACAAAACACGTCTACCATCGAGTGTAGGATTTCCCTATAATCGAACGCAGCCGTTAAATAATCTGTTTATTACATTTTAAATCAGCTTGTGCATGATTTTAACCAAAATTGTTCGGTTTATTGAACGTTATCGGCGGATGACGTCGACGTCAGCACCACTTTATTGACGCCATAACTCAGCGTCACAGTTATTTTTGTGTTCGGAGTTAGTTAGTAATATTTAGCGATTATGAATATTCTTTCACTGAGAAATCCCAATCTTTCACCCATAAAAATGTAATAAAAACTGATAAGCTTGTCCTTGGATTTCACTTTTAGACCTTAAGTGCGCAGTATTACTCTTCTGTACTGTATACACGGTTATATGAGTTGATGATGTATGTTGGCGATATTTCGTTTCTGCTTATCTTAAAGATTGACCATAGCATGTTTTAAACCAGATTACTATTTTATTCAAATTTCGAGGTTCGGTCTCAATGTTCGTGGTCTCCAATGATCATATTTAAACCTGCATAATATTACCGTCATATTCGCTTTATTAATGTCACTCCTATTTCCCACGAGTTATCTTGACATTATTAACATTTACAGAATATTTTCTGATGATTAAAGCTACAGACCCTGTATTTAAATCGGATTCCTTTTGGTAGGTGTGTCTTTAGTTGTAATTCCATGTTCACCAACTCATGACAAAATCGGGAATTTAAGTGATCACCTTTAACGTATGACATACTTTAACTTCACAGACATCGATTAGGGCACATCGTATCTGTACACAGGTAGCATTATCACTTACAGAAAAAAGATTTGCCTAACTCTGGACTCGAACACACGACCTCTGATTTACAGTTCGACTTTCTGATTTACACTCAGACGCTCTAACCACTGAACTATAGGAACTTATTGAGAACATTGTAATACGTATTATGATGCAAAATTACTTGATATATTTGACCGTACCTCAAGATACATGAGTATAGAGTCTATAAAATCGTACATGTTACTAAACATTGCGTGTAATACTATAATGTATCAATTTTGTCTTAAAACAACTTTATATCGAGTTTTCGTTGTGATAGGTTTGTTCGCAAGTCTGCGCTTTTAATGCATTATGCCTATCTATTGCTAGAAATACTACAACGTATCTTCAAGTATCGGTGGCACTGAGGTTATAAGCTCATGTACTAAATAACAAATCAAATCGCAAAGTCATTTGTTCAAATCCCATTCTGGGTGATTTTTTATGAAAATAATCGGAAGCCGTATATCTATCGATGTTACCTGTACGTTGATAAACATGCTTTAGGTTACGTATCAATCTCTGGCTTATATACAGACTGTAAGGATGTTCGTCGAATTGAATATTCATTCATATTCATAAGATAGTTCAATTTAAAGTATAGACTATGTAGCTTTAAGTAATGCGAACACGATTATAAATGTTGACAAAAAAATTAGGTCCAATCTACACCGCTCATTACCTGTGATGTGCAAAAAGGCAGTTATAAAACGGACAAAACGTTATACGTGACTTTTAACGAAAGAAATACTGAAATGAATACATTTGCATTGTTTTCAAAATACAATTTTTATCCATTTTGTGATATTTCCGTAGTTGTAATTCAAATTATACCGGCCTTCAAAACGAAATGTATTAAACAGAGGCATTTCTTTTCGTTTTAGGACTTTTTGAGACAAAACAGAATGACATCGTATTTTTATTATCAATTTCGATATTCAAGCACAGATCTTTTCGTTAAAATTCGCACCAAAACGAACTGTTATCTCCAACATTTAAGATATTAGGATAGTGAGTGACTAAACCTCTTTGCTCGATTTCATTGAATTGAAATTGAACGAAGGAGTAAAACAATAATGTCCAATTTTAACGATCACCGCAAAACAAAATAATATTGATATCGATTGATATTCCTCTGAAGGTGGGTGGGTAATTTTTGAAGTAGCTATCCTGGCTACGAAAGCCAAGTGTAAAAACAAATGGACGTCGTTTCTAAACCTACTGACGACGAGGTCTATATATAACTTCCACATTTTTAGAATCCAAACTCTAAAAACACTATATAAACGGCTTTAACCAGCCAGGCCAAACGCCGAAACTGGAGCGTCGAATTAGGAGTTACCAACTCACAATTCAGTTTTCGCATGTTCAATCATGGGTATTTTAAGAACGCGTCAATGAAGCCATACTTGTCATCGGCAAATAATATTTAAAGGTTATTAGATTTGTATTGGGATATACGTATGCACGAGTTCTTTCGCGTATTAATATTGTGCGACTTTAGGAGCGCAATATTGATGCGCGAAAGAACGAGTGCATATATCCCAATATAAATCTTATGACCTTTGTATTGCATACTCACTTTTAAATTAGAACAATAAAATAGGCTGTAACATTTAATTTTCACACCCCAAAAAATATTTGAAACAAACATATTGTCATTACATCGTGGGGATTTTCACAATGAAGTCAACATTGTTTACATCACGTGACATACTTTCTTTGACATGAACAGATAATTGCATCAATCACGAACGAGTATACATTACACACCCAATATGACTTTACTACACGTCAATATGAGCGAATATAGACGTTTAGCATCATTCGGTTGCGAGTAATTAAATCACTCGTGCTAACGCACTCGTGATTTAATTACTACGCATCCGAACTCCTAACTGTATGTTTTTCACCGATAAAACACAGGTACGTATTTATTATTTCTTTAACGTAATACACCTGCTATAAGAGACAAAACCACTAGAGTTAACGGAAAAGGATATGAAACGACGTTTACAATTTAAAAACTGACGATTAACTGTAAGGCATTAACATGGTTTATAATTATAATACTCAGTTCTGATTGTTGACTGAGGCGTATTGGGCGTATTAAATTTCATTCTAACACGACCTGCGCAGTCTTTCATACACACAAAGAACTGTATGCTATGTTACGGTAAAATACGGCTGTTCCATTAATTCCCCGCGTATTTTTCATTCGTTGGAAGCGACACGTTACATGACGTCACTTTTTAAACCGTTAAAAAAGTAAGTAAATAAACTTACAGAACGTACAGAACGTAAGTAAATAAACATTTTGGTAAATGTACGTCAAGAAGACGAACTCAAGAGTAATTTTAATGACATTGTAATTACAACAAGCTTGCCATGCTCCCAAACCTTGCCCCTTCCCCCACCTCCGATATAAACCCATCATATGCATCAATACACATTACATTAAGGATGTTGGCTGGACAAGTTTTGACAACTTCAAGTCTAATCATTTTATTTTTTAAATCATAGTTTTATTTGACAAAACAATTGTTTCATTTTTTGCATTCTAGTAGATATGGATATAATGTAGGATTTAAGATGGTAACATATCAAACTTTAAGCAAATTTTTTTTCTCATATTTTTTCCGTCATTTGTGATCATTTTTTGTTGTCAACAAAATAGGGTGTATGGGTAGCTCTGAGTATAATTTACCCTTTTGCTATAGAATAAATCAGATTTTTGTTTTTCATTAGTGGAATACATATATAAAAGTAGATACTGAACTAATTTTATTTTCGATCTCCATGTCAATATTGCGTTTACAGTATCTTACATTGAAAATGTCAAAATAACTCCAAAATGGGGTTATAGACGTGTTAGAATCGAAATAATAAATACGTACTTCTGTTTTATCGGTGAATAAAATACAGTTAGTCGTTCGGATGCGAGTAAAGCACGATTTTATTCACCGATAAAACACAGGTACGTATTTACTAATTCGTATCCGACTAACTGTATTTTATTCACCGATAAAACACAGGTACGTATTTATTATTTCGATTCTAACACGTCTATAACCCCATTGTTTACGTTATTATTTCTTCAATCAATACCTCCCGCGACATCAAAGCATAGCTTCCGTTAATTTCAAACGCGCACAAAATACAACATGCAAAACACAAAATGCAAATATTGTTCATAATAAGCATTATCTTATTTAAATCGATGCTGCGGTATTTGCTGTTGAGGGATGGTCATAAAATGTCTGCATTTACAAGAATTTAGTAGTATCGTATATAATAAATTCATCAGTAGTTTCCTATATGATACAATCATCAGTTGTTTCGTATATATTACAATCATCATAGTGTTGTATATAATACAATCATCAGTTGTTTCGTATATGATACAATCATCCGTAGTTTCTTATATGATACAATAATCAGTATTTTTGTCTATAATACAATCATCAGTAGTGTTGTATATAATACAATCATCAATAGTGTCGTATATAGTACAATTGTCCGTAGTTTTGTCTATAATAAAATAATCAGTAGTTTTGTATATTATACAAATAATCAGAAGTATCGTAATTGTATAATGCAATCATCAGTAGTTTTGTATATAATACAATCATCAGTAGTTTTGTATATAATACAATCATCAGTAATGTTGCATATAATACAATTATCAGCAGTTTTGTATATACTATAATAATCAGTAGAATCATATATAATACAATTTTAAGTAGTTTCGTATGTAATACAATCATCAGTAGTATCTTATGTAATACAATCATCTGTAGTGTTGTACATCATACAATTCGTGAGCAATTTTGTATATAATACAATCATCAGCAGTGTTGTATAAAATATAATCATCAGCATACTTGTATGTAATACAATCATCTGTAGTGTTGTATATAATACAATCAACAGTAGTTTTGTATATGATACAATCATCAGAAGTTTTGTTTATAATACAATAATCAGTAGTGTTGTATATAATACAGTCATTAGTAGTTTCCTGTATGATACAAACATCACCTGTTTCTTATGTGATACAATCATCAGTTGTTTCGTATACTTTACAATCATCAGTGGTGTTGTTTATAATACAATCATCAGTAGTTTTGTATATGATACAATCATCAGTATATTCGTATATAATATAATCATCAGTAGTTGCTTATATAATACAATAATCAGTAGTGTTGTTTATGATACAATCATCAGCAGATTTGTATATAATACAATCATCAGTATATTGTATATAATACAATCATTAGTAGTTTTGTATATGATACAGTCATCAGTAGTTTTGCATGTGATAAAATCATCAGCCGTTTTAAATATAATAAAATCATCAGTAGTGTATATAAAACAATCATCTGTAGTTTTGTATATGATTTAATTATCAGTAGTTTTGCATGTGATAAAATCATCAGCCGTTTTATATATAATAAAATTATCAGGAGTGTATATAATACAGTCATCAGTAGTTTGTATATAATACAATCATCAGTAGTTTTGTATATAATACAATCATGAGTAGTTTTGTATATAATACAATCATCAGTAGTTTTGTATATAATACAATCATCAGTAGTTTTGTATATAATACAATCATCAGTAGTTTTGTATATTATACAAGCATCAGTAGTTTTGTATATAATACAATCATCAGCAGTTCTGTATATAATACAATCATCAGCAGTTCTGTGTATAATACAATCGTCTGCAGTATCGTATTTAATACAGTCATCACTAGTTTCTTATGTAATACAATCTTCAGTAGTTTTTATATAATATAATCAGCCATAGGGTCGTATATAATACAATCATCAGTAGTTTCGTATATAATACAATCATCAGCAGTTTTGTATATAATACAATCGTCTGTAGTTTTGTATATAATACAATCATCTGCAGTTCTGTATATAATACAGTCATTAGTAGTTTTTTATGTAATACAATCTTCAGTAGTTTTTATATATTATAATCAGACATAGGGTCGTTTATAATATAATCGTCAGTACTTTTGTATATAATACAATCATCAGCAGTTCTGTATATAATACAGTCATCAGTAGTTTCTTATGTAATACAATCTTCAGTAGTTTTTATATAATATAATCAGCCATAGGGTCGTATATAATACAATCATCAGTAGTTTTGTATATAGTACAATCATCAGCAGTTCTGTATATAATACAGTCATCAGTAGTTTCTTATGTAATACAATCTTCAGTAGTTTTTATATAATATAATCAGACATAGGGTCGTATATAATATAATCATCAGTAGTTTTGTATATAATACAATCATCATCAGTTCTGTATATAATACAGTCATTAGTAGTTTCTTATGTAATACAATCTTCAGTAGTTTTTATATAATATAATCAGCCATAGGGTCGTTTATAATATAATCGTCAGTAGTTTTGTATATAATACAGTCATCAGTAGTTTTGTATATAATACAATCATCAGCAGTTTTGTATATAATACAATCGTCTTTTGCATCGTATATAATACAATCATCAGTATGTTTGTATAGAATACAAGCATCAGTAGTTTCGTATATAATACAATCATCAGCAGTTTTGTATATTATATAATCAGCCATAGGGTCGTATATAATACAATCATCAGTAGTTTTGTATATAGTACAATCATCAGCAGTTCTGTATATAATACAGTCATCAGTAGTTTCTTATGTAATACAATCTTCAGTAGTTTTTATATAATATAATCAGCCATAGGGTCGTATATAATACAATCATCAGTATTTTGTATATAATACAATCATCATCAGTTCTGTATATAATACAGTCATCAGTAGTTTCTTATGTAATACAATCTTCAGTAGTTTTTATATAATATAATCAGCCATAGGGTCGTATATAATATAATCGTCAGTAGTTTTGTATATAATACAATAATCAGTAGTTTTGTATATAATACAATCGTCTTTTGCATCGTATATAACACAATCATCAGTAGTTTTGTATATAATACAATCATCAGTAGTTTCGGATATAATACAATCATCAGCAGTTTTGTATATAATACAATCGTCTGTAGCATCGTATATAATACAATCATCTGTATTTTTGTATATAATACAAGCATCAGTAGTTTTGTATATAATACAATCATCAGCAGTTCTGTATATAATACAATCATCAGCAGTTCTGTATATAATACAATCGTCTGCAGTATCGTATATAATACAGTCATCAGTAGTTTCTTATGTAATACAATCTTCAGTAGACTTTATATAATATAATCAGTCATAGGGTCGTATATAATACAATCTTCAGTAGTTTCGTATATGATACAATCATCAGTAGTTTTGTATATGATACAATCATCAGTAGTTTTGTATATGATACAATCATCAGTAGTTTTTATATAATATAATCAGCCATAGGGTCGTATATAATACAATCATCAGTAGTGTTGTATATAGTACTATCATCAGCAGTTCTGTATATAATACAGTCATCAGTAGTTTCTTATGTAATACAATCTTCAGTAGTTTTTATAAAATATAATCAGCCATAGGGTCGTATATAATTCAATCATCAGTAGTTTTGTATATAATACAATCATCATCAGTTCTGTGTATAATACAGTCATCAGTAGTTTCTTATGTAATACAATCTTCAGTAGTTTTTATATAATATAATCAGCCATAGGTTCGTATATAATATAATCGTCAGTATTTTTGTATATAATACAAGCATCAGTAGTTTCGTATATAATACAATCATCAGCAGTTTTGTATATTGTATAATCAGCCATAGGGTCGTATATAATACAATCATCAGTAGTTTTGTATATAATACAATCATCAGTAGTTTCGGGTATAATACAATCATCAGCAGTTTTGTATATAATTCAATCGTCTGTAGCATCGTATATAATACAATCATCAGTAGTTTTATATATAATACAAGCATCAGTAGTTTTGTATATAATACATTCATCAGCAGTTTTGTATATAATACAATCATCAGCAGTTCTGTATATAATACAATCGTCTGCAGTATCGTATATAATACAGTCATCAGTAGTTTCTTATGTAATACAATCTTCAGTAGATTTTATATAATATAATCAGCCATAGGGTCGTATATAATACAATCTTCAGTAGTTTCGTATATGATACAATCATCAGTAGTTTTGTATATGATACAATCATCAGTAGTTTTGTATATGATACAATCATCATTAGTTTTGTATATAATACAATCATCAGTAGTTTTGTATATAATACAATCATCAGTAGTTTTGTATATAATACAATCATCAGTAGGTTCGTATATAATACAATCATCAGCAGTTTTGGATATAATACAATCGTCTGTAGCATCGTATATAATACAATCATCAGCAGTTTTGTATATAATACAATCGTCTGTAGCATCGTATATAATACAATCGTCAGTAGTTTCTTATATAATACAATCGTCAGTAGTTTTTATATAATATAATCATCCATTGTATCGTATTTAATACAACCGTTTATAGGTTTTCATGATTATAATATAATCATTTGAAGTTTTTTATATAACACAAGTAGTTTCGTATATAATAAAATCATACGTAGTGTCGTATATAATACAGTTGTCTGTAGTATCGAATATAATACAATCATCAGTAGTTTTGTATATAATACAATCATCAGTAGTTTCGTATATAACACAATCATCAGTAGTTTTGTATATAACACAATCATCAGTAGTTTTGTATATAATACAATCATCAGTAGTTTTGTATATAACACAATAATCAGTAGTTCGTTATAAAATACAATCATCAGTTGTTTCGTATATGATAAAGGCATCAGTAGTTTCGTAATTCATATAATCATCAGTAGTTTTGTATATATTTCAATCATCAGTTGTTTTGTATATAATACAATCAACAGTAGTTTTGTATATAAAACAATCATCAGTAATTTCGTATATAATACAATCATCAGCAGTGTTATATATAGTACAATCCTCAGTAGTTTCGTATATGATACAATCATCAGTATTTTTGTCTATAATACAATAATCAGTAGTGTTGTATATAATACAATCATCAATAGTGTCGTATATAGTACAATTGTCCGTAGATTTGTCTATAATACAATCATCAGTAGTTTTGTATATAAAACAATCGTCCGTAGTTTTGTATATAATACAATCATCAGTAGTGTTGTATATTATACAATCATCTGTACTTTCGTATATTATTCAATCATTAGTAGTCTTGTATATAATACAATCATGAATAGTTTTGTATATAATACAAACACTAGTAGTATCGTATATTATACAATAGTCTGTAGTATCGTATATAATACAATCATTTTGTATATAATATAATCATCCGTAGTATCATATATAATACATTCACCAGTAGTTTAGTATGTGATACAATCGTTTGTAGTATCGTATATATTATAATCGTCCGTAGTTTTGTTTATAATACAATCAGCATTAATTTTATATCTAATACAATCATCAGTAGTTTCGTGTATGCTACAATCATCAGTAGTTTTGTATTTAATATAATCGTCTGTAGTATCGTATATAATACAACCGACTGTAGTTTCTTATATAATACAATCATCAGTAGTTTTGTATTTAATATAATCGTCTGTAGTATCGTATATAATACAATCAACTGTAGTTTCTTATATAATACAATCATCAGTAGTTTTGTATATAATATAATCATCACTAGTACCGTATATAATACAATTGTCTGTAGTATCTTATATCATACAATCATCATTAGTTTCGTGTATGATACAATCATCGGTAGTATCGTATATAATACAATCATCAGTATTTTTGTATATAATACAGTCATCAGTAGTTTGTATATAATACAATTATTAGTTGTCTTGTATATAATACAATCATCAATAGTTTTGTATATAATACAATCACTAGTATTATCGTATATAATACAATCATCAGTAGTTTCGTATATGATACAATCATCAGTAGTTTTGTATATAATACAATCATCAGTAATTTCGTATATAATACAATCATCAGTAGTTTTGTATATAATACAAGCATCAATAGTTTTGTATATAATACAATCATCAGTAGTTTCGTATATGATACAATCATCAGTAGTTTTGTATATAATACAATCATCAGTAATTTCGTATACGATACAATCATCAGTAGTTTTGTATATAGTACACTCATTAGTAGTCTTGTATATAATACAGTCATCAGTAGTTTTTATATAATATAATCATCCATTGTATCGTATTTAATACAACCGTTTATAGGTTTTCATAATTATAATATAATCATTTTAAGTTTCTAAGATAATACAATCATAAGTAGTTTCGTATATAATAAAATCATCCGTAGTGTCGTATTAAATACAATTGTCTGTAGTATCGAATATAATAAAATCATCATTAGTTTTGTATATAATACAATCATCTGTAGTTTCGTATATAACACAAGCATCAGTAGTTTTGTATATAACACAATCATCAGTAGTTTTGTATATAACACAATCATCAGTAGTTCTGTATAAAATACAATCATCAGTAGTTTCGTAAATAATATAATCATCAGTAGTTATGTATACATAACAATCATCAGTTGTTTTGAATATAATACAATCAACAGTAGTTTTGTATATAAAACAATTATCAATAATTTCGTATATAATACAATCATCAGCAGTGTTGTATATAGTACAATCCCCAGTAGTTTCGTATATGATACAATCATCAGTATTTGTGTCTATAATGCAATCATCAGTAGTGTTGTATATAATACAATCAACAATAGTGTCGTATATAGTACAATTGTCCGTAGTTTTGTCTATAATACAATCATCAGTAGTTTTGTATATAATACAATCGTCCGTAGTTTTGTATATAATTCAATCATCAGTAGTGTTGTATATAATACAATCATCAGTACTTTCGTATATTATTCAATCATTAGTAGTCTTGTATATAATACAATCATCAGTAGTTTTGTATATAATACAATCACTAGTAGTATCGTATATTATACAATAGTCTGTAGTATCGTATATAATACAATCATTTTGTATATAATATAATCATCCGTAGTATCATATATAATACATTCATCGGTAGTTTAGTATGTGATACAATCGTCTGTAGTATCGTATATAATATAGTCGTCCGTAGTTTTGTCTATAATACAATCAGCATTAATTTTGTATCTAATACAATCATCAGTAGTTTCGTGTATGATACAATCATCAATAGTTTTGTATTTAATATAATCGTCTGTAGTATCGTATATAATACATTCGACTGTAGTTTCTTATATAATACATTCATCAGTAGTTTTGCATTTAATATAATCGTCTGTAGTATCGTATATAATACAATCGACTGTAGTTTCTTATATAATACAATCATCAGTAGTTTTGTATATAATATAATCATCCGTAGTACCGTATATAATACAATTGTCTGTAGTATCTTATATCATACAATCATCATTAGTTTCGTGTATGATACAATCATCGGTAGTATCGTATATAATACAGTCATCAGTAATGTTGGTTATAGTACAATCATCAGTAGATTTGTATATAGTACACTCATTAGTAGTCTTGTATATAATACAATCATTAGTAGTTTTGTATATAATACAGTCATTAGTAGTTTTGTATATAATACAATCATCAGTAGTTTTGTATATAATACAATCATCAATAGTTTTGTATATAGCACAATCATCAGTAGTTTCGTATACGATACAATCATCAGTAGATTTGTATGTAGTACACTCATTAGTAGTCTTGTTCATAATACAATCATTAGTAGTATCGTATATAATACAGTCATCAGTATTGTTGTATATAATACAGTCATCAGTAGTTTATATATAATACAATCATTAGTAGTCTTGTATATAATACAATCATCAGTAGATTTGTTTATAGTACACTCATTAGTAGTCTTGTATATAATACAGTCACCAGTAGTTTTGTATATAATACAATCATCAGTAGTTTCGTATATTATAAAATCATCAGTAGTTTTGTATATTATACAATCATTAATAGTCTTGTATATAATACAATCATCAGTAGTTTTGTATATAATACAATCATCAATAGTTTTGTATATAGCACAATCATCAGTAGTTTCGTATACGATACAATCATCAGTAGATTTGTTTATAGTACACTCATTAGTAGTCTTGTATATAATACAGTCAGCAGTAGTTTTGTATATAATACAATCATCAGTAGTTTCGTATATTATACAATCATCAGTAGTTTTGTATATAATACAATCATTAATAGTCTTGTATATAATACAATCATCAGTAGTTTTGTATATAATACAATCATCAATAGTTTTGTATATAGCACAATCATCAGTAGTTTCGTATACGATACAATCATCAGTAGTTTTGTATATAGTACACTCATTAGTAGTCTTGTATATAATACAGTCATTAGTAGTTTTGTATATAATACAATCATCAGTAGTTTTGTATATAATACAATCATTAGTAGTTTTGTATATAGTACACTCATTAGTAGTCTTGTATATAATACAGTCATTAGTAGTTTTGTATATAATACAGTCATTAGTAGTTTTGTATATAATACAATCATCAGTAGTTTTGTATATAATACAATCATCAGTAGTTTTGTATATAGTACAATCATCAGTAGATTTGTATATAGTACAATCATCAGTAGATTTGTATATAGTACACTCATCAGTAGTTTTGTATATAATACAATCATCAGTAGTTTTGTATATAGTACAATCATCAGTAGTTTTGTATATAGTACACTCATCAGTAGTTTTGTATATAGTACACTCATCAGTAGTTTTGTATATAATACAATCATCAGTAGTTTTGTATATAGTACAATCATCAGTAGTTTTGTATATAGTACAATCATCAGTAGATTTGTATATAGTACAATCATCAGTAGATTTGTATATAGTACACTCATCAGTAGTTTTGTATATAGTACACTCATCAGTAGTTTTGTATATAATACAATCATCAGTAGTTTTGTATATAGTACAATCATCAGTAGTTTTGTATATAATACAATCATCAGTAGATTTGTATATAGTACAATCATCAGTAGTTTTGTATATAGTACACTCATCAGTAGTTTTGTATATAGTACACTCATCAGTAGTTTTGTATATAATACAATCATCAGTAGTTTTGTATATAGTACAATCATCAGTAGTTTTGTATATAGTACAATCATCAGTAGATTTGTATATAGTACAATCATCAGTAGATTTGTATATAGTACACTCATCAGTAGTTTTGTATATAGTACACTCATCAGTAGTTTTGTATATAATACAATCATCAGTAGTTTTGTATATAGTACAATCATCAGTAGTTTTGTATATAATACAATCATCAGTAGATTTGTATATAGTACAATCATCAGTAGTTTTGTATATAGTACACTCATCAGTAGATTTGTATATAGTACACTCATTAGTAGTCTTGTATATAATACAGTCATCAGTAGTTTTGTATATAATACAGTCATCAGTAGTTTTGTATATAATACAATCATCAGTAGTTTTGTATATAGTACAATCATCAGTAGATTTGTATATAGTACAATCATCAGTAGATTTGTATATAGTACAACTATCAGTAGTTTTGTATATAATACAATCATCAGTAGTTTTGTATATAGTACAATCATCAGTAGATTTGTATATAGTACACTCATCAGTAGTCTTGTATATAATACAGTCATTAGTTGTTTTGTATATAATACAGTCATCAGTAGTTTTGTATATAATACAATCATCAGTAGTTTTGTATATAGTACAATCATCAGTAGTTTTGTATATAGTACAATCATCAGTAGAGTTGTATATAGTACACTCATAAGTAGTTTTGTATATAATACAATCATCAGTAGTTTTGTATATAGTACAATCATCAGTAGTTTTGTATATAGTACAATCATCAGTAGATTTGTATATAGTACACTCATCAGTAGTTTTGTATATAGTACACTCATCAGTAGTTTTGTATATAATACAATCATCAGTAGTTTTGTATATAGTACACTCATTAGTATTTTGTATATAATACAATCATCAGTAGTTTTGTATATAGTACAATCATCAGTAGTTTTGTATATAATACAATCATCAGTAGTTTTGTATATAGTACAATCATCAGTAGATTTGTATATAGTACAATCATCAGTAGATTTGTATATAGTACAATCATCAGTAGTTTTGTATATAATACAATCATCAGTAGTTTTGTATATAGTACAATCATCAGTAGATTTGTATATAGTACAATCATCAGTAGATTTGTTTATAGTACACTCATCAGTAGTTTTGTATATAATACAATCATCAGTAGTTTTGTATATAGTACAATCATCAGTAGTTTTGTATATAGTACAATCATCAGTAGATTTGTATATAGTACAATCATCAGTATATTTGTATATAGTACAATCATCAGTATATTTGTATATAGTACACTCATCAGTAGTTTTGTATATAATACAATCATCAGTAGTTTTGTATATAGTACAATCATCAGTAGTTTTGTATATAGTACAATCATCAGTAGATTTGTATATAGTACAATCATCAGTATATTTGTATATAGTACAATCATCAGTATATTTGTATATAGTACACTCATCAGTAGTTTTGTATATAATACAATCATCAGTAGTTTTGTATATAGTACAATCATCAGTAGTTTTGTATATAGTACAATCATCAGTAGTTTTGTATATAGTACAATCATCAGTAGATTTGTATATAGTACACTCATCAGTAGTTTTGTATATAATACAATCATCAGTAGATTTGTATATAGTACACTCATTAGTAGTCTTGTATATAATACAGTCATTAGTAGTTTTGTATATAATACAATCATCAGTAGTTTTGTATATAATACAATCATCAGTAATTTTGTATATAGTACAATCATCAGTAGATTTGTATATAGTACAATCATCAGTAGATTTGTATATAGTACAACTATCAGTAGTTTTGTATATAATACAATCATCAGTAGTTTTGTATATAGTACAATCATCAGTAGATTTGTATATAGTACACTCATCAGTAGTCTTGTATATAATACAGTCATTAGTTGTTTTGTATATAATACAGTCATCAGTAGTTTTGTATATAATACAATCATCAGTAGTTTTGTATATAGTACAATCATCAGTAGTTTTGTATATAGTACAATCATCAGTAGAGTTGTATATAGTACACTCATAAGTAGTTTTGTATATAATACAATCATCAGTAGTTTTGTATATAGTACAATCATCAGTAGTTTTGTATATAGTACAATCATCAGTAGATTTGTATATAGTACACTCATCAGTAGTTTTGTATATAGTACACTCATCAGTAGTTTTGTATATAATACAATCATCAGTAGTTTTGTATATAGTACACTCATTAGTAGTTTTGTATATAATACAATCATCAGTAGTTTTGTATATAGTACAATCATCAGTAGTTTTGTATATAATACAATCATCAGTAGTTTTGTATATAGTACAATCATCAGTAGATTTGTATATAGTACAATCATCAGTAGATTTGTATATAGTACAATCATCAGTAGTTTTGTATATAATACAATCATCAGTAGTTTTGTATATAGTACAATCATCAGTAGATTTGTATATAGTACAATCATCAGTAGATTTGTTTATAGTACACTCATCAGTAGTTTTGTATATAATACAATCATCAGTAGTTTTGTATATAGTACAATCATCAGTAGTTTTGTATATAGTACAATCATCAGTAGATTTGTATATAGTACAATCATCAGTATATTTGTATATAGTACAATCATCAGTATATTTGTATATAGTACACTCATCAGTAGTTTTGTATATAATACAATCATCAGTAGTTTTGTATATAGTACAATCATCAGTAGTTTTGTATATAGTACAATCATCAGTAGATTTGTATATAGTACAATCATCAGTATATTTGTATATAGTACAATCATCAGTATATTTGTATATAGTACACTCATCAGTAGTTTTGTATATAATACAATCATCAGTAGTTTTGTATATAGTACAATCATCAGTAGTTTTGTATATAGTACAATCATCAGTAGTTTTGTATATAGTACAATCATCAGTAGATTTGTATATAGTACACTCATCAGTAGTTTTGTATATAATACAATCATCAGTAGATTTGTATATAGTACACTCATTAGTAGTCTTGTATATAATACAGTCATTAGTAGTTTTGTATATAATACAATCATCAGTAGTTTTGTATATAATACAATCATCAGTAATTTTGTATATAGTACAATCATCAGTAGATTTGTATATAGTACAATCATCAGTAGATTTGTATATAGTACACTCATCAGTAGTTTTGTATATAGTACAATCATCAGTAGTTTTGTATATAGTACAATCATCAGTAGATTTGTATATAGTACAATCATCAGTAGATTTGTATATAGTACACTCATCAGTAGTTTTGTATATAGTACACTCATTAGTAGTCTTGTATATAATACAGTCATTAGTAGTTTTGTATATAATACAGTCAGTAGTAGTTTTGCATATAATACAATCATCAGTAGTTTTGTATATAGTACACTCATTAGTAGTCTTGTATATAATACAGTCATTAGTAGTTTTGTATATAATACAATCATCAGTAGTTTTGTATATAATACAATCATCAGTAGTTTTGTATATAGTACAATCATCAGTAGATTTGTATATAGTACAATCATCAGTAGATTTGTATATAGTACACTCATCAGTAGTTTTGTATATAATACAATCATCAGTAGTTTTGTATATAGTACAATCATCAGTAGTTTTGTATATAGTACAATCATCAGTAGATTTGTATATAGTACAATCATCAGTAGATTTGTATATAGTACACTCATCAGTAGTTTTGTATATAGTACACTCATTAGTAGTCTTGTATATAATACAGTCATTAGTAGTTTTGTATATAATACAGTCATTAGTAGTTTTGTATATAATACAATCATCAGTAGTTTTGTATATAATACAATCATCAGTAGTTTTGTATATAAAACAATCACCAGTAGTTTTGTATATAATATAATCATCAGTAGTTTTGTATATAATACAATCACCAGTAGTATCGTATATTATACATATAGTCTGTAGTATTACATATAGTCTGTAGTATCGTATATAATACAATCATCCGTAGTTTTGTATATAATACAATCATCACTAGTTTCGTATATAGTACGATTGTCTGCAATATCTTATATAATACGATTGTCTGCAGTATCGTATATATAAATACGATTGTCTGCAGTATCGCCTATAATAGAGACCAATAAGAATCATTGATCGTTGAAACGGCTGTGCTTAGATATCTTATTACTTTACAATAAGGCAGCGGTCTCAAGAGATTTGTATACAACATATGTATTGTTTAATCAATTTGTAACAATCCATGTCGGACGAGGAGAAAACATATAGATTATTGGTTCCGGCTGCCACTGTGGGTAAAATGTACGGGCAACTCAAACGGAAGAGATGAGTGTGGCACTGTTGTATTGTTTTGTATTAATGCAATTCATCTATTTGTTATCATGCATTGATTACGTTATTAAAAGGCAATAAGGCATGTAAACTGTCAATAGAATTTGAGATCATTCTATTGTTGAAAAGAATAAGTACCTGATTAGTAAAACCATAAAAGAGGTAATACAATACAAGACAACTAACATTAAAAACAGACGTTCTGATTAAGATGTTTATTGCGTAATAAAATAAAGAAGATATGAGTATATATTTAGAAAGCTGCTGGTAAAGAAAAGACTGATGCTGGTCAAGTTGATCAGTTCCTCCGTTATACAGAGCTATGTCATACATATTGATTGTGTTTCGCACCTAGAAATTATTTTCAAAGAAGACTTAAAACTGATAAACAAGAGGCAAACATTGGGTCTGAAGCGCTCATTTGATAGTTAAGTTACAAGTTATGTTACAAGTTCTGTTACACAATGAGAAAACCTGATCCTATAGAAACCTCAGCCATCAACCGTAAGTCCGCACTGCACCACAAACCGAAATATTTAAAATGTCGATGAAAAGGACAATACGTAACATAAAGATTTGTGAAGACAGGGTTACCGACTTGGAACGGTCAGTAGGCAATAAGGCCTACATGTTAGCTTGAATCGATTTAATGTGTACGCAACCTCTCTATTATCATGTCTTTAAGACCCAAATTGACAAAACAGTATAAATAAAGGTACATCCCATCAAAGGGAAATCCCTAACAGTAAAGTTCACATCCAGAGAAATTAACAAAAATACACTTAAATGTTGTTGTAAATGTATATAAAAAACGTTATTAGAAACACCTTTGGATGTATCCAGAATTGTACCGAACAATCACTGCTATTGCAGCCAAAGACAAAACCAATCTCGGGCACGACAAAAAAACGTTCGGTCGAATATGCATGCACCTATTTCCCTTTGTCTGGCTTTCAGCAAGCGCAATCATAGAGTCCCTAAAGGTTGTCACTAAACATGAAGTGCGTTGCAATACTAAAGTTAAATTTACACTACTTACATAAATGATGTATTTTTTGTTTTAAATTATATCAGTTTATAAGTAGGTGTATATTTTTGCTAACACTATGATACATATTAACAAAAGAATTAGGATTCTTTCATGAATACGTTTCTTGACCCAAGAACCTTTTTGGTACACTCTTTAATGATTATCCGTAACATAAAGATAGTAAGTGCTTAGGAATAAATGCTTCATATACACTGTTGTGAAAGGGGTTTATTCGAGAGTTCATATTTTGGCGAACTTGAAGGAGCGGACTTATGCGCGTCATGTTCAATTCGATTACCTCTTTATCAATTTTGTCAAACTCCGTAGTACCAATAATTTTCGGAAACGACCGGTAACCAGAACAGAACAAATACGGATTTCTTTAACACGTCGATTACAATAAGATACAAGCAAGGTTTTACGCAAGCATAAAAATGCAGCCGATAAGTAAATACACATGACTGTGGGCCTGTGAACTGATAGGAATGCAAACAATTGTTTGTATAATTATTGAAAATCTAAGAGTTATCAAGCTGAAATAAGAGTTGCTGTTTTTATCAAAAGCAATGACTACGCAATGGATGCGTCAATAGTGTTCACTGTAAAACTTGGCCAAGGTCTTATTGATATAATCCTTAATGATAGTTAAAAAAAATAACAAAACAGACATTTTAACGTTTCGGCTGGACAGCCTTCATCAGAATTTAATTTTCTGATATAATCATTCAAATGCAAATTGATAAAAAATCAATAATCGTTTCAAGTGACAGTGTGGACAAGCTGATTTGCTTCTTTTCCGCTTCTTCTTGGCATTATAAATAAAACCGATATAACGCTAAACTTTGTCGTTATATATTCATGGATTCAATAAATTTCATGGATCTTCATCCACGAAAATACTTTTAAAAGAGTTGCACTTATTTCATTCCAATACTTGCTATTTCATTCAATTGCACTTACGATTTCATTTAATTGCACTTACGATTTCATTTTGCTCCGTAAACATCCCGGACACCTAAATATACCGGAAACATTGCCGCATTCTACACTGAGTATACTGATCTACGAACAGGCGAAATGGTAACCTCTGAAGGTTTCAAAATATGTGTTTATACCATTCAAGTTCTTTGGACGAGTTCTCTAGGAATTCAAGTGGTAAAGCATTTTTGTCGCCACTTACATGAGTCACAATCTGTTAACCATAGACAGATATAAAACCCATATAAGGATCGGCAGCTGAATGAAAGCGATGCCCTCTGATACAACTGTCACACATTGTGATGCTCTCAAATTATATTTGATAGCATGTGTTATCGCGAAAGCAAGCTCGCGAAAACAAAAATCGCTTTAGAGCAGACAAGTATTGGTACCCGGACTCGGTTATTTCTTTTGAATAAATCTCATAGTCTAGTGGTTGTTTCTGAAAACAACAACAACAAATGACACAAAAAAAATCAAAAAAAAATCAGATGGACAAAACTACATGTGTCGAAGTTTTGTGTTTTTGATCTTTCTTCCCATTTGAATATTAGGTTTAAGCATCAAAATCCATACGATTTCCATCGAGACCGTCGGCAGAAAAAAACAGGTTGTGCATTGATAGCATTGTTGTTGGGCTTTCTCAAACAAGAATCTGGAACAAATCGTCATCGGCTTAACACTGTAAAAGTTGTGATGAAAATATTTATCACAGAAAAAAAATTGAAAATGCATATTGCTATGTTATTCTATATATCAGCAGATCAGAGAGTTGCATATTTCTGCTTTACATGTGAGAAAGCATGATCTGATAAAACAGAGGCGATACATGAAAAACCAAGAAATGATCAGATAATCATCGACAAATTCGAAACACATTTAACGGCATACGAATCCTTATTTTATTGCGTTTCTCCGAATACCTTTATCTATTTTAAAGAACCATTCATCTTAAACGTCATAATTATTTCTCATGTCTTCCCCGATATCTATTACGCGTCTTTCGTTTGTTGATTGAATCAATAGTTAGGATTTATCTCTAATTTCATAAACCCACTGAGACGAATACATATGTTATTAGTAGAATAACTATGGAATTCATTTGTGCTGCACGGAACTTAAATATTGTTCATATTTTCCCCGATAACCTTTCTACGCGTGGAAGTCGAAAATATAATTGCCATAGAAGGCTAACTCCCAAAGTACTTGTAAAACAGGCTGCAGTCAGCTTTTACAATTTAGATTTTGACACGTACTCGGTTTTTCCCCGAGAACTGTTATATTTATTTGCTACACGTTTGTTTTCGAATTAGATAACTGTTACGTCTAAAATCCTTCAACAGCACGGAGTGTCGCAATGGCTGCTTTGCTGCCAAACACGACGGAGACACATAAACAGTGCCGATGATGTGTTTGAGGCGCATCTCATTTGGAGTCGGAATCGAATTGATTTTAAGTGTTGTTTTGAGGATAATTTATCGATTGTGTAAGATATGTTGAGCCGCTCCCATAGAGACGAAGAGGATATGGAGAAACTAGATAAGACTACTCTTACAATCCAAAATGTTCAACTCTTTCTCTTTTATGAAGCTGAAACGTTATTAATTATCGTTAGATCCACGATTTGGTCAACGTTATTTAAAAAGTCGACCAGAGGCTTTGCTGACATTTGTACTTTTTTGTATGTTTGCATCGGAATCATAGTTTTGACATCTACTTCCGACTTTGATTTTGTCCAGAATCGTATATTATTGCACGGAGTTAACTCCATTGAAAATTATTGCTGCCCTAAATGCAGTATAAGAAGATTTTAATAAGTGTAAGTGACTCATCGGAATTACTCAAGTGTGAGTCAAATCCATCCTGTATCACTCATGTGTGAGTCAAATCCGTCCTGTATCACTCATATGCAAGACAAATCCGCCAAAATTGGTCACATGAAATGGTTGGCAATCATATGTGTACCCTGTGACCCAAATGCGATCAGCATTATTAATATCGAGCGTAAACGCTGATATTTTAAAACAAATTTATCGAATGAACCACTTACAAGAGAATAATTTATGATACGAACATTTTTGTCCTCTCGTATACCACTAAGCGTATTTATTTAACTTCAGGCCGAATGTGAACGCCACCACCCTCAAATGGTCCTCTTTGTCCGCCCGCTAGTATCATTGGGGATAAACTCGGCATCAGCTCAAACGGATTCTCGACGAAAACCAGTCACGGTTGCGCCACGAAAAGTCAAAACTGCCTGTATTATGTAATTATGCGGCATAACAATGGCATTGTATAAATCTATCACGATGTCCTGCCGATTGCAATTCTAATGTCACAGTTTCTCCCTTACAGTGTACCGGATTTTCTACGACAATTACAGGGTTATCTAATGGAGGGAATCGAAGCTACTAGTAGGTTTGAAGGTGTGATGGAGGTTTCTTTTAAGGAAGGATCTTCCATATGCATAAAAAAAGTAGATGTTAGTACATCGATGGAAGATGAAAATACTGAGCACCTTAAAGGGACACACGGCAATCGAGTTTAGTCAAACTTACATTTTCTTCATAAAATTGCATTTGTTTAATCATTAATAATACCATTATAAGAATGGTATAAGACAAATTGTTTCTTGCATTTTAGTAACAGTTGATTATATTTCATCAGTAATATATTCAAACTCATGGTAGAATAACGAAGAAAAGTTGAACAATCAACATTGCATTTAAATATATGCATGTCTTGAAAATGACGTAAAACACCATACAACAAACAACAAATATATGCCTGTAGGATTAAAGTCAAAATGATACTGTATTACTAAATCAAAAGGCTTCTTTTAATGCTCAACCCGGGGCTAAAGGACATAAACGGTAGCAAGCATTTTTTACTACCGTTCACGAAAAATCTCAATCAAACCGAGACTGCAACATTTTTTTTAATTTATCGTGATTTTCACATTTCTCTGATTTCTCCCTGTACTAACGAGTACACCAATGAATACAAACGTGTAGTGTGTTTGTATTTACACTACAAAAGCAAACATGGAATATACAAATTAAAAAAAAAAAAGATGGGTACACAGATATATGAATATTTAGTAGCGTCACAATAGTCTTTGACACTAGTGTGTACTTAGACCAGCCTAAACAAGCCGCATGAATTCATGTATGGAAAGCCGTATTGGTTTTATTAAATAACATCATTTGGTGATATCACCTATATTTCAACAAATGGTGCTTACAGAGGCAAATATTGAGGTTTGTGTTCATAGCTTGAAATTGTTCTCCTACTGAACAGTAGGCAGCTAAATGTACGCACGTAGGCTCATAAAGTTGGTATGAATCACACTATGTATTGTTCCGTATATGTTAAATAGAATAGTTTTATGATTACTCACGTAATTCGAGTCAGATGTCTATATTATTACTTTTTTCCTGTCCCTGTGACTTTCAGTAGAATGTCTAACCGCTTCTGTACGTGATGAAAACCACAGAGAATAATGTTTACATCTGCTAGTTAGACTCGGAAAAGAGAAAGTTCGCGTTGAGTAACCGTTACATTAAAACTGTTGTCGTCGAGATGCAGCGACACTTTCAGAGAGAAACCGTGAAATGCATCTTTTTAAAAACAGTTCTTTTAAACTCTATGACAAACAATATGGACTAATTATTATTTTCTACTGGTTTGTATATATGTTTTGATAAAAAATAATGTAATAAAGTGCTATACGTTTTGAAGTTTTTAAGAATTCTTTCATTTTATAAATAGATGTATAAAATGTGGTTTATATAGAAACTGTGCAAAACACCTTTATTAAACATAATTTGTTTACTCAGCGTACATAAGGATGTATTTCGCGTGAAAACTCTCTAAAAAGCAAAATGCTAACCATTTTCATTCAAAATCCATGTTTGTAAAAAGACATCGTTGAGAATCATTGACTATTCGTGGCGAAACCGATACCACTGTCGATGAGCAACCGTGACTGGTTTTCGTCGAGAATCCATTTGTGCTGATACCGGGTTTACACGCAGTGAGTATAGAAACCTCGTCTATCTTACTACCCCAACCGTTTTTGATTTATCGTCTTCAAACTTTACATGTTGATTTATATCGCTGCAAAGAGCATACTGTTTCGCCGTTACGGTTCAGGTACTATTATTTCATTTTCCATATGCTTACACTATCAAGCTTTGACTAATCACCCCTTTCCTAAATCATGTTGAATGAAGCAACCATGGGGCTAAATGTTATTAAAGAACTATGTTAGATACAAGCAAAACATTTGGTATTATCTGATGCTTGATGGGCACCCCTAGAGTAAGAGTGAGAATACATAAATTGTATTACTATGCAAATATTCGGTATGATCAAAATCTTGACATTTTGTAAGCCGAAAGGCAACGGGACAGAAAGTAGTGCACTGTTGCTAAATAAACAAAATGACCGTTAGTCGTATGTGTTGATGTATGATTTTCTGTGCATTTTTGCTATTTACGGGTACATATGATGATTTTATCACTGCTTTTAGGCAAAAAAACCTACATAGGTAGCAATCGGCTAAATGACTAAATAACGTTGATAAGTTTGATTTTAAATGCGGATTCCTTTTGGCGGGAATCTAAGGCACGCCATGCTAGGCTGAAGTAACCAATACGGAGACCTTCAAGATACATTCAAAATATGCTTCAAAGAAGTGATCGAGATAAAATACTAGCCTGTTAGTTAAAATTGACAGCTGACTGTGACATATCGTGTCTGTAAAATAAGCGTGTACCATTATTTGCATTATTTACATTATGGCCCATTTAATTAAGCGAAATCCATTTTTTTAATTAAAAAATAAATGAATTTGAATATGAACGAATAGTACTTTGTGTCCCCTTATACAATTCAAAATTTGCACTTGAAAACGAAGGAGTAACACAAACGGGGTATAGTGATTAAGGTAAGTGAGACACACAGAAAAAAGCGCCATTTTTTATATTTTTTTTTATCCTGCTAACTAAAGGTTATTATATTATTATAACCTTTACATTATGTATGTGGCTACACATTATGGAGAAAATACGAATGCGACACCATGAAAGTATGTACAATTGAACTGTATAGTATAATTACATAATCATACAAGCAAGGTTTTACGCAAGCGTAAAATTGCTGCCGAGAGAAAATAGCATTAGTTTAGGGTAGGAACTGGGAACAAAATTTAACATAAAAAATCAAGTCACGCGTGTTAAAAGTATTAAATATTAATATTAAAAAAAAAATGTCACGAAGACGTAAACATGCCACAACCGTTTTTCCTTACAAGACACCTTCTTCCCAATGTTTACGATCAGTTCTTCCTACCAAACATTTGAACCAAGGTGGACTACCTCGCTTCGTTCTGGTCAAATCCTTGACATGCGTTACATATTGATTACATATTTACCTTTGTAGCACGCGTACGACATGCTAGAATTACAGCACATAAATACAATTGTTCACATGTAAGAGATGCGTGTGCGTTAGCGTGTGTATCACAACACAATGAACTGTTCACTGTTAGCAGATTGCGTTATCAAAGCGAAAAAAACTCGAAGAAACTGTTCATTGCTACCTTACCATGTGCAAATATGAAAAACATATAACGTGAAATGTCAAAGTTTCAAAAGAAGTTGCAAATAAGTATGCACCAAGACAGACACAGTCATTTAGTATGGGTACACAAGCTCGCTTCATATTGACTGTCTTCATAGTTTTTGGTAAGCATTGTAAGACATACAATGATGCTTATGCTTTTATTTTATATTTCACGACTTATGTCTTTAAAATGGCCGATGTATTTGTAATATATAGATGCAAAAGTCTAACAGGAAGAGTTGCATTCATACGACGAAATCATCCAAAAGCATGCATTTACAATTACATAGAAATACATTTTAATATTCTGAAAGCCAAAAGAACCACGCCACCATTGTAAATGTACACATTTCTCATACTGTTTCCACAAACATGACCTAATATATTTGGATGTTTGAAGATATTACCCGTAAACATTTCAAACGAAGGAAAAGCATCCATTACCAATCATGTACATGTCCCACAAATCAAAATAGTACCAATAATTTTTATTATTTTTTTAATAAAACTGATGGGTTTCTTCTCGTGTTCTGTATACAGTTAGCCTCGGTCACCCGGCCCGCTTCTGATTTCTTCGTTACGCTATGCTACACGGATCCAGAACCAGGGCCTGGGGAAAATAGGACGTTTAAAATCGCCCTCTCGTTTTGGGCGATTTTGGAGAGATTTTGCGAGATTCAACGAGACTTTCAAAACACATCTTTTTAAGTTAATTTAATAATAATTTCTTATTTTTAACTTATGAGAAGCAGCAGTTGACGGTCAAAAAAGTCAACTGATGCATCGACAATTGACGTTGTACGTCTATTTACAACATGACGTCACGCAAACATCGACTTTATGCGCGTGAAAACAACGCGCGAATAAATTGTGATAATCGCTAGTGGGCGCTATAATTGGCCTAATCTGCCCAGACCGATATCTGCAAGTAATACATATGCATGATACAGTCTAGCTGGCCGAGACTAGTATACAGTATGTGTCAACACAAAAATAAAAGGATTGACAATAGGGATACTGCCTTGGAATTGTCAGTGGCAACGCTGTTCTTGATAGAAAAGAGTAATATTGTACCATTATCTTCCGCTAGATAAAGTATAAGTAAGTAAGTAAATCATGTATTAACGTTACATGACTTTGTGTATATACAATATACATGCAAGTACAAACAAGCATATATTAAACAATATTTCAGGATATCATACACCCGGCCCACTGGGCCTATAAGTCACCACTACAAACTATATATCAAACTATCAAGTTCCAGTTCAAACAAATTATGGTAAGCATATGGTCTAACAATTTTCTGGTGATTATCAATATCTTTGTAAACCATCCTGACAGCATATGTTTCTTGTTCATTTTACATTTATAAATATGCGTATATACAAATATAAATATATTTATATAGTACATAACTTTTAAATTTAAACAGAATATTTCGTCTTTTAAAGAGGATTCATCAGGATTTTTCTAGAAATATCTTAAATTATAAAAATGTTCCAATTCATGATAAAACACTTATATCAATCAAAATATGATGTTCGAACCATTTTTTTAATGTCTAAACTTTGAAAACACCATATAGCTAGGACGGAATCGGACGTAAAATGCTGAAATTAACCCTGGTGCGTCACCTAGGATAGCACGTATTACTTTGCAGAATGAATTTATTTGCAAATAAGGGATAGTTTTTAGGCTCATTCATTATGTTTTGGCGATGTAGAATAGAAAATATTAATATTTGTCAATTTTAAGTCGGACACCTAGACCCCCATGAAAAGCCTGATGTTCTCCCTTTAAGGTAGGCATTAACAAAAAACTTAGCAACTTTTCTTGTTCATGATTTTAAGAGGTAACACAGTTTCTCATTATTCGTAAGACACGTATACGAATTGTCTGTAAGTTGTTCATGAAATATTTGGTTTCTTATAACGGTATACGTTGAGTAAATCAATAGAAAATGTAATTCGTCCTCAGTTTCATTTAATTGGCATAATTTACAGAGCCTTTGCTCAACACCTTCTCCTACATAGCGTCCTGTTTCTATTCTCAGAGGCAATATACCGCATCGAAACTGTGCCAATTTCATTTTTTTCTGACATTTAATCTGAGATAAGTCTGACTTTCAAATGTATTCTTTAATTTAATATAGGTTCTATACTTAGATACTTTCTTCACGTATTCGAGTAGAAATTAACAATATTGCTTCAGGCAATATCAAGATTAACAATAGCACGATTATCATACGATTCTAACAGATTAAGTTTAGACATAACGGATTTTAAGTCACAACACTAATTTGACATTGTATTACTGTTAGCATAGTATATATTAAACACTCGTTTGGTTAACCTGTCATTGTCAAATTGTAAAAGTCTGTTCCAGTATCTGATCATATTGAGCCATCTACGATAAATACTGGGCAGCCAGCCTGTGTCTCCAATTATGGCTAGCGTCGGTGTAAATCTGTGTACGCCCACGAAGTACCTCGTAGCCCGATGTTGCGCATTGTCTATTGATTGGAAAGTTTTAACGTCCCAGATGGACGAACAATAGTCTAATATGGGAACTACACGGGAGTTGTACAGTTTTTCGAAGTAATTAAACCCTATGTCTTGTAAGTTATGAACTTTGGAAATAATTTTTCCTAAAGCTCGACAGCCACCTTTTGCCAACGCTTCGGCGTTATACGTATAGTTACATTTATCGTGAAAAACTACTCCTTCGTATATACACTTGTCCACAGTTTGCAGAATGTTATTTCCAACTTGAAAAACAAAGTTACTTTGATTGTCTCTTCCCTTTCTAAAGTGCATGCACTTTGATTTTTCCGTATTAATGAGCATGCGCCAGCGTTTGCACCAATTATGCGGTGTATCTAGCATCCGTTGTAAGTTGTCCTCGGTTTTTGCGATATGGACTATATATGTATATGCCTTATGTTTATTGACATTTGTCATCCATTTCATACTGTTTATCCTTATATTGCTATACAAATATTGGTCTGAAACTCACTCGGGAACCACTGCAGCAATGGGAACAAGGGCTATAGATGCTCTTAAAACGTATGGGTTTTTCGTGGAGTGGGCTTATCTTCACTATATATGTCAGATACCATTACTGATTTGGGGTTTCTGATTGGTTGAAAATGTATAGGGTCTATTAGGCCATATAGTCAGATTGTAAGATAGATTCTGATTAGATTAAATTACCCAAATCATAACAAATCCCCATAAAACATCAAAATATTATATTTTTATCATAAAACATGTTGATTTAGGATATTTCGAATGAACTTTGCATTTTTATGGATACAATTGTACTGAGAGTATATTTGCAAAAAGTAAAATTTCTTTACTGCCATTCTGGGGGTGGCCACCTTCAGTGAAATATTAGAGGCTGAAAGTCCGGTCATTTTTTAGTGCCTCTAGGATAGTTCTTTAAAAAGGTTAGGTTTTATCATCCGCTCGGATATAGGAATAGGAGCTGTAGGCCAAATGCAATAGTGGTATATGACCTGTACTATTCGCGGTAGTTTAATCGTTCTGCATGTAAACCTAGGATTCAAGATGATACAACAGTTAAGCATGCCATTTAAACGAAATTATTATTTCAACAAAAGTCTGCTATATTCCGGGAATTGAAATTAAAACTAATTGAAAACAAGTCGATAGTGTTCGGTAAGTGTTTGCAATAAGGGTCCCACTGATTGACAACTGTAATCGCACACAGCCAAATGGACATCGCTTTTCTGTCAACTCCGTCCTATGGAAAGCTTAAGAACTGCAGGACGAATCGATTAGAGAATGTCAACAATTCATTAAGGCCCCACATGTCAAAGGCGGCAGACTTAATTTGATTTCGATTGTCAACCATGAGAAGGTAGAGAACGTACTCAAACGCTGCTATTAAAACATTTTGGGAGAGTGTAAGAACTGATAGACGTTCAATGGATTACATTATATGTTAGGTCTCATTATGCTTTCCACTAGCTCCAGAATGCATTTTCAGGCGTTTAAGGTATTAAATAAGTATACAATTTCACTGAAACTTGGAGAAAACAGAAGCGCTTTTTCAACAAACCTAACGGAAAAGAAAAATCGGCAGAATATTATATCGTTGGTAAATATTACCTCTAATGACTTATGAAACCCTTTTTAATAAATATGTTTCAATAATCATGATAATAGAGACAAAACATTTCATTTCGTTGTTTGTCTCTATTTGCATGAACTGTGCATTATCAAAGAATCGGGCTCAGAGATCTACTAAGATCGGAATGAATAAAAACATGAGAAAAATGGTCCTGTAGAAATCACACCACCCAAACGTATTGGCACCGTAGATCCGCACTGTACTATAAACAAAGAAGAGCAAATTAACTATACAATGAGAAAGACAATACACAGAAAGAGTGGTGAAGACATGGTTACCGACTTGGAACGGTCAGTAGGCAATATGGCCGACTCAGGTTAGCTTAAATCGATTTTAAGTGTACACAACTTCACTATTATTCTGTCTTAAGCGCTCAAATTGACAAGAGAGTATAAATAAACGCATATCTCATCAACAGGAAATTTCTAACAATAAAGACTACATCCGGAGAATTTTTTTTTGTTATACAATGTTTTATTTCATCATCCATTTGATACATTATACATGCACATATGGTATATAATAAATACTATTTAAACTACAGTTTATATTTATGATGAAATAATTTTCTTGTTTACAGACGAAGGTTATTAAAAAGAGAGTTACCTCCGAGTTATTGAAAGTATAGAAGAGTATATTTTAGTATGCAGTTGGTAATAGAATTATGTAAGGTTTGAAAGAAGAATATGGAGACTAAAAAGAAGAGAAGAGAACATCCGGAGAAATTAGGAAATGATACACGTATATGTTATGTAAAGATATATAAAAAGCATAATTAGAAACATCTCAGGATGTATCCAGAAACCGCCTTCATGTTAAATCAAGAAAAAGGAGATATAGGGTCCTATAGAAACCACAGCGTCCAAACGCAATGGCATCGTAGGTCTGCACTGTACTACAAACAAGGAGCAATATTTAATTAATTCTACAATGAAAAAGACAAAATGCAACAGAAAAGGTGGTGAAGTCAGGGTTACCGAACTGGAACGGTCACTAGGCAATAAGGCCTACAGGTTAGCTTGAATCGATTGTATGTGTACACAATCCTCGCTATTATCCTGTCTCCAGCGCCCAAATCGACAAGACCGTGTAAACAAAACTACATCCCATCAACAGGAATTCTCTAACAATGAAGTCCACCAGAGAAACTAACAAAAGAAACACAAAGATGTTGTTGTAAAGCTATATAAAATGCAAAATAAGAAACATCTCGGGATGTATCCAGAATTGTACTGGACAACCACAGCAGTTGCAGCCAAAGAGAAACCCAGTCTAGGGTACGACCAGAAAACACGATGGACGAAAGCATGCACCTACCTCCTTTGGTCGGGGTTTCAGTTGGTGCAATCATAGAGTCCCAAGAGAAACATATTAGAGCTTGCGTGTACCAATGAGCCATATTCTAGAAATATATCCTTAATAGCACATGACAAGAAGACCAGAGAGCTAATGAGATATTTTCGACTACGTCCAGTAGATTCAGGAGAGAAAAGTATCCAAGCTAACATATGCCAAGCGGTAGCAGAGAGTCATTGAGAAAGATATCTGACTACTTCTAGGAGAATCAAAAGGAAATATTTCCGAGCTAGCACATGCAAAATGAGACGACTACTTTCAGTCAAATCATACGGAAACATATATGAGCTAGTAGATAACTGTATGTATGTATATGCGGGGTTTATAGGGACAAACGCCAATCTTGAATTGAATTAAAATGAATTGAATTGAATTGGATTTTATAGTCGCACCAACAGCTAAGGTCATATGGCGACTTTCCAGCTTCCACTGGTGGAGGAAGACCCCAGGTGCCCCTCCGGGCAATTTTCGTGCACGGGCGGGCACCTGGGTAGAACCACCGACGTTCCGCAAGCCAGCTGGATAGCTTCCTCACATAAAGATTCCTAGGAATTAAAATGAGCACCTCGATTTATTAATCCAGTATCATAAAAGAGTATGATAATGGACCTTTTTAAACGGCCGAAAACGACACATACAAAATATTGCAGTCTCGGTTTGATTGAGATTGTTCATGAATTAATGTTCATTAATCCAGTATCATGCTGACTTTAAAATATCCACTTGCATATAAAAAAATAATTTCAATTTCCATTTTTTTTTCACATTCCAGATGTTTAATTATATAATTGGTCAATATAATTAACATATGCAAACACAATTTGCTCTGAACTATTGTTATAATTAATAAATGTATAATGATTACACAAATGCACATTTTGTAGAAAAACTAACGGAAGCCGCGAGTTTTAAACAAATCTTTATTGCCGTGTGTCCCTTTAATGTCGCTCCTACTACTAATGTATTCTAACACGACTGTGTCTACATGTAGCACTGAGCTCAATACCTAACTTAATAGTGCTGCCACACTGCAATACCCCGCCGTAGACAAATGACATGATACCTCGACCAGTCACATTATACTGACATCGATCGACCAGTCCTAGCACTACCCTTTATAGCCCAGTATCGGTAATTACTTAAAAAGATTATGTCCCTTTTAAAATCTCCAGCTTTTAGCACCATTTTCTCACACGAAGAAGTTGTATATGATTACTCTGCATGTCCGAGAGTAATAATTTGCGTACCCAATAGAATGCATCCTTACTGTAAGTCACTGTTAGACATACACTCAAGTGATATGAAAACGCAACACGGGAATTTCCGCTATATATTGTATGTACAATATGCTGCTTTTAATCGAATGGTACATGGCTACGTAAGACCTTTCCTTTTGGAAAAAATACTAAAACAACAAATAATACAGCAAGTAGTATTCCTGCAATGTTTCATTATTCACAGAGTACGCGTTTGGCTCAATCATGTGAGCAAACTTAGGATGCAAAATTGTGCAAACTATTTACGTTAAATACAGTACTGAACTAGCTCAATATTTCGAAGAGCAACTTCAACATTGATGAAGTTCTTGTTACAAGGTGTAGTGTGATTAAAACGTCTACAACATCACAGTTGTGGCCTTTCTCTAGTTAACTGCAACTTTTTAAAAAAAAAACATCTTGGGATTGCTTTGGAATATTATGTGCAATTAAGTGTGCAGTATATACAATATAGAGCGGAAATTCCCGTGTTGCGTTTTCATATTACTTGAGTGTATATTGCACGAGCGAATTGTGTTGTTCAATTAAATATCAGATGACGAGGCCCGATCAATAAAGCTTGAGTACGCAGTAAACATATAAATCAAGTTTTTCATTAATTGTGTTTTGGTTTTATTTTTGTTCCAAAATAATAAAGAGTTACCAGAAAAGTTTTGTATTTTGTACTTATTAATTGATATTTTTCTTCATTGAAGTCAAGTACATTGTATTTTGTTTAGCTACAACCTAGATAATATTCAATACGGCAATGCTAAACAAAGAAATAACCTTAATCTGGCCTCAAATTATACACCTGAACTACTCGGTCATGTTATGTGTCAGCAGTAAATATGCAAGCTTTCCATGCTTTTGCAATGACCAGACATGTCTTTCCAAGCTCATCTGGTTTGAGTTTGCTCACAGGAAGTTGACAATATGACAACTCTGTATTTCCCATTAAAGGGAAGTTAACCATGTTACCGAGCTGGGCTATATCTGTATGTGCTGCTCGTCAAGCAAAGGAGCCATTAGTACCATTATCATAAAGGCGTTCGTGTGATGACCCGGTATTTAAACCAATGACCTCCCGAATGTGAGGCGCACGCTCTTCAAATAAGCCACCACCGCGGTCCGTAGCCAATGACAGAATAATTTGGAAAGCTATCGAGACTGATACACCACTATCTCTAGTAGAACCAATATATTCGTACACATGTTTGGTAAACTGGCCCTGATACATTACGTAACGTTCTATGACAGCCTATAGAACTCTAAATATATTTTCATATCTGCATACACGTGAGGTCAAGTCAACACATGATGAAGAAATCATATCAAGACTGCTGAACTGTTTTACCAAACATACCATTTGTGAATTGTTAAAACTTGTACCAGTGGGTGATGGAACAAACGATAAATATAGAGTTTATTTAATTTACCGTTGTAAGGAACGTGCTATGGTACAATATGTCTTAATACACACGTCATGCAATCTTCAATAGACGTGTATATAATATATCTTAAATAGAATACGTTGTGTTATATCAATTTGATCCAGTCCGTGTCAGACACCAGTCAAAATATAGATTAGTGAATCTATATGGCCTCGGTTAGATGTATTGGTCATCTAGCCTTATATGAAGAATATTGTTTCTGAAAGCCAATTGATTGGATATAGTAAAGTGAGACACCGCAATAAATAAGATTATACCTTGTTTCTGAGTTATGGGCATTTCGGACATACAGCCAATTTACAAATGTGTCTAATTATATTGTTAGGAACAAACTAATACTGTGATGGGTTGTATTACCATACATATCGCACCATAACACGGTAAAAAGTATAAATGAACATATAAATAAACACATACACAAAAGTGACATAGCTTATCATTGGAATGGACATGAATGAGTTTTGAACCTGGTTCAATCCTCCCTCTCCATCAAAGGGGCCTTTTGCCGGTGAGTGTTCCCCTATTCTCAGCCCCTTTTTGTAGTGTAAGACTTATGACGTATTATGTATTAAAAACATGGAGGAATTAACGCATTTTCAACTTCTGATGCTTTTTGTAAGCTGAAAATAACATTGATATTAATTTGCGATATTTCACAGCTCCAGTTCATGTTTTGGAAATGACTGTCAACTCAAAACAACAATACTGAAAGAAATAAGTTTAGCAAGTAAATAACATGGTAAATCCCATTACTCATGTTCTAGACTATGCGTGGGAGAGGTCCTAAACAATATAATTAACATAATTATGGATTATATACAGGTCATTGTTTTCAAACGACATCTGCGAGAGAAAAAATCTAAATGCTTAAATTTACCAGCTATGCAGAAATTATAATTTCGTTTTTATTTCGTTGTAAAGGGAGGTAATTTCACAAATGGTAAACTTTGGTTCCCTATATCTTTATTATAACTTGAGACCCAGAACAGTTATTTAATAAAGTTTAATCAAGCTCTTTACCATATTTGTATTTTTTAAATGTAAAATATGCTGTTTTAACTAATGGGAGATAACTCTGATACTTACATTGGAACACAAATAACAGATGAAAAAGAATATCACCCTATGTCATTCCAATGTTTTCAAATACTTCACATTATAGAATTACAAAATATTTATTTAAGCTAGATATCCATATTTACTTGCTAAACTTATTTCTTTAAGTACATTAAGTCAAACGTGTTTGGATCAGCTCGTTAATATTGGTGAAGACACCTACACGTCAAAGCTGTGAAAATACAATTTTCGAAATTTTGTCCATAAGAACCATACATTTTTCTAAGAACCTTGACGAAGAAATAATGATAATGTTTTGCTTTCTTTGTAGTTTATATACAACATGATTGGGCCCTTTGACAGTTTCTATTTGTTTAATCTCTTAAGAATCAAACAACATATACACTCGAGTGATATGAAAACGCAACACGGGAATTTCAGCTATATATTGTATGTACAATATGCTGCTTTTAATCGAATGGTACATGACTACGTAAGACCTTTCCTTTTGGAAAAAATATTAAAACAACAAATAATACAGCAAATATTATTCTTTCAAAGTTTCATTATTGACAGAGTACGCGTTTGGCGCAATCATGTGAGCGAACTTAGGATGCAACATTTTGCAAACTATTTACGTTAAATACAGTACTGGACTAGCTCAATTTTTCAAAGAGCAACTTCAACATTTATGAAGTTCTTGTTACAAGGTGTAGTGTGATTAAAACGTCTACAACATCACAGTTGTGTCCTTTCTCTAATTAACTGCAACTTTTTGTTTACAAAACATGATGGGATTTCTTTGGAATATTATGTGCAATTAAGTGGGCAGTATATACAATATATAGCGGAAATTCCCGTGTTGCGTTTTCATATCTCTTGAGTGTACTAAAGGAAAAAAGAAACGCAATTTCCACTATATATTGTACGTATAATATGCTCCTGTTAATCGAATGGTATATGGCTATATTATACCTGTCCTTTGGGAAAAAAGACTAAAACAACACGTAACCATGGTAACAAACCAAACTGTTATCCCTTTTAAGTTTCATTACTAATAGAATATGCGTCTGGCTCACGAAGGTGAGCAAACGTAGGGTGTAAACTTATGTAATCTTTTTACATTAAATACAGTACTGAAGTGGCTCAAATTTTCAAAGCAGAACTTCAGCATTTATGAATTTCGTGTTACAGACTTTAAGGTAATTAAAAAGTAAAAAACAGCACAGTTTTCTCCTTTCTCTAACTAGCTTCAACCCCTTTTTTAACAAAATATCTTGGGATATCTCTGTAATATAACGTGGAATTAGGCATGCGGTATATAATTTATATACTTCTGCGGAAATTCCCGAGTTGCGTTTTTCCTTTAGTATATGTATATAATTATATATATCGAGGGTTCAACTCAACACTGTTGTATCTTCGTATTCATTTATAACTTGTTATAGCATTGTTGCTTTGATCCCTTAATTTACAGAACACTCGCGTCAGCTAAGCCCTCTTAAATTTAGTCGATATATGACTGTTTGACTACTAGCCAATAAAACAACATCCTATCACCACAACGCAATTCTGATATTACAGATGGAATATTCGGATGCGTTTTATCGACAATGTTTTGTCACATTTCATTTCATTTTAAATGATGTAGAGCCACGCATCTTAATTAATCGCCAACTTGTTTCTCAAACTGTGAAACTCATTTTAACGAAACCATAAAACATGTCTATGTGTTAAATTCAACAGCAGTTGTCATATTTCTAGTGTTTTTTCTAGGCGCTCGAGAAGAATTGTCTCGCATATATACCGAATGAAACGAAAGTGCGTTAAAATGTACGCAAATTATGTTATTTCTCCGAATATATATAAAGGCTCCCAACAGTTAGTTAATGTAGCACTTAGTTCGCGATGTTGACATTGTTCGAAAAATATTTTCACGAGATGGTGGGGCATGTTATTTCGTTCTTGAGTGAGCACGTTAGAACCGAATGAAAACAACAGCACGAAAAACGCCGTCCATCGAGTAAAAGCGAACGTACCCGTTGAACAATTTGTTTAATTTGTTAAAACATCTAATTGTATATCCATTGTTAGCTTTTTGGTTTTATTTCAAATTCTTAAAAATTAATTCTTTAAATATACAGTTTAATAAGATAAGGGAAGAAATTTGCCTTTATTTTGATTTTATCATACACCAGCATTATCAACACAGTATTTGTTATTTAGAGCCGCCTCAGAGAGAGGGGAAGGATACATAGAAATCTGGGAACCGTGCCCTACTCTTATTATCGAATATATTCCTATGGTTCTTTAACGTGCTCGGAGGATAGACCGATACACGGGACCGCCCGGTTTACGTCAGCATCCGAGGCTAAGAGAAAGTGTCTTGCCCAAGAATACACTGACGAAACTCAGTGGCACCACGATTGAACTCCGGTTACAAATCATCCGCGCTACCGACTGCGCCTCGCCAGCCCTCGAGATGGACGTGTTTAAACAATCATCGAGATGAAACCATACTCTATTTGTTTGTAGCATGTCCATTTCAGCTGTCTGCCATACACTAACTTCCGATAACTGGTAGTTACAGTACACCATTTATTCTGACAGGTGTTATTTTCAATTAAACAATTACACCTATGCAAATACAAAGAAAATTTCAGTGACCATGCAACAAAGTCCAGATAATCGATATTTGTTTATCGTTCTTACACCAATCCCACAAAGCTCTGCATTGTTTCACTATAAAGAACGATAAGCGTTGTAGGCACCTGAATCATTTAGAATTTCTTACAACAGATATTTAAATGAGTGGTTAATAACAGATCAGTCAATATTATGTTATTATATATTACTATATAACACTTGGCTCTATAATATCTGTTTTCTTTTAAACTCGTTTAGACTAATCCCAAACGTATCTGAGGAGATATCATTTAATCTAGTTTTCATGCCCTTTGCAATGTGTACATTACAAATGTCAGCCGGAGGGAATTCCAACTCCTGAAATATTTAAAAAAAAACTTCAATTTAATCAAAGTTTTAGATTAATGTTATCTTGCTTGTGGGGTGCTATTGCATGATTGTATTTCTAATGATCTTATTTTAGTTTTTCAACACTCTTATGATGCATGACATCATGCTAAAATGTAATGCAGCTTTTTTCAGTGGACTGCATCAAACACAATACTATTTCAGTACATACACTGCCAGCAAATTACGCAGTAAAAGAGAAAATATGTTTATTGTTGTTGGCTTGTATTGTTTATTGTACCAACCTGACTTCTATGGTGACGTGATTTACAAACTTCGTAAGATCTTGTCAAGATCACCTTCATACTATCTTTGCTAAACTTGTTAAAAGGTTTACCAAAAGAGGTTAATACCCTATCATTTTGCAACGCACTGCATGCTTGGTGGTGGACCCATTTACAGTTCGCCACAATGCTTTCCTCTGTAATTGTGCGATGACTGGACAGGCTGTGGACCCTATGATGACGTCTACCTAAAGCCCGAAAGGACGGTGACGTTTGATTTTTGTCGCAATATTGTCTTGTCGTGCCCTTAATGGTTTATTCTCTTGTTGCTCTGGCTTCTGCCAAGTCACTGAGAACATTGTTTGTGGCTTTCTAGGCTATTGTTTGTTTGTATTTAAATATATACGATTTACTTATACTGCATATTAATGCTGCCATTGTTGGTTAGTGAGTAGTTCATGGCGGGGATTTCTTTATTTACTCTCGTTTTATTGGGATGACAGATAGGATAAGTGTGAGGTTTGGTGGACCCTAGAACCTGGTTTAAACCCCCAGCGGCCTTTTTGTCACTACCCGTTCCAAGGCGGTAGCCCTATTGCAACTCATTTTTGAGTTTGTGACGTCTTATGCCTTTATTCCTTATTAACATTGCCATTCATGTTTGTCGTTTTGCGTGTTTTGGGGTTAAGTGTTCTGTGAAAGCTGCATTTCCTGTTTTTCCGACTTTCAAACTTATTTGTTATTATCCCCACGATTTACAAATACAGCTTTAGGAAGATATTCTTAACGAACCCTTAGTTAACTGTTTGTATTTCCGTACGGCTGTCTGTCCGTTACCATGTCTCCTCTAAAACCACTGCTGGTGTATGCCTTCCTCTTGATAATGGCGTGCAAGAGCAAGTTGTCCGACCACTGACTCTTTTATTATGTGTAACTCCGATATCTGCCAAGATTGGGGTGGATTCTGGGAGGTTATCGGTTTCAAACATTTCTTTTTATATACATCGCAAATGGAACCGTTGGGAAGCGTCGAATTGGCACTAGTTCCCTTCCTATGATTTTTATTTAACTCCTACATACGTTTTTGAAACGCGAACATAAATTCATTGAGACATTACTTTCTAGATGAACTCATCGTTGAGATAGCACATGTCTGGTGTAGTTAGTGTAGACCGAAGCAATATACCATTCTGTTTCATTACTATCAACTATTTGATAGCTTATATGTCATATAGTTTATTTTGAAATCAAATGTAAATTTCATGTATATGTATCATGCTAACAGAGTGGTGCTATTCAATGCTATAAATCCTTTAACAATAAACATAATCTTTAATATATTGTTTCGTAAATATTCTAAAATATTATTGTTTGTTTTATTATATCTGTACATTTGTTTTTATTATCGAAACGTAGAGCCTGAAGTCGGATAAGGTGCTCTTACACGCCATTATCAGGAGGAAGTCATACACCATCACTGCTCTTACCCGCCATTATCAGGAGGTCAAAAGAGTATGACAATGGACCTTTGGAAACGAAATATTGCAGTCTCGGTTTGATTGAGACTGTTCATGAGCGGTAGTGAAATATGCTAGCTACCGCTCACGCCCTCTAGCCCCGGGTTGAGCAGAACTCAATATTCATAAAATCAACAGTACACAATTTTAACCATCCCGAAGATGGCATGCCTACGGCGGTGGACATGGAGTTATATGCTTCCCCATGTCGTCATACACCATCACTGGATTTAGAGTAAATATGGTCCTTGAATGCTACATTTCGTTCGACTTTTATATCTGCTTTTAGTTAAATGTATCATACTGACAAACAAGGACTATTAAACGCGGTTCCCTTCAAACGATAACCCATTGTCTTAATGTTTAATCTGGCTTTAGACTCTTTTTTTTTATATTCGGTGTACAATTAAAGAAAGTCCTATTCTTATAGTATCTTTGCTATCTGTTCAAAATTTCGCACATTTCATTGAAAGTATTCGTTGAACAACGCTCATTGATATCAATCAAAGGTGCATGAAAAATGGCTTTTCTGGTAATTGAATGAATCCGTGTTTCTCGTACTCCTGATCACAGTCCAACATCTCTTTGTTTCCGATTCGTGTTGCTTTAAACACATTAATTATTTTGTTTTTGTAGCAGTTAATTATCGGAGGCAAATATTTACCGAGCTCTACGATATAGTAAATTCGTAGCTTCTAGTGAGAGCAAGGCATTTGTGAAATGTTAAGATTACAGATATATTTCGTAAACGTTTATGATATCGTAGGTAATAACAAAAATGTGTTTGAAAAAAGGGTAAACTTCCATAAGTAGGTATATAATAAAGCAAACATCTGTCTTATAATGTTGCACAAACAAGTGGATAAAACAGTCGAACAGGAAATGTTGCATTCACAGAACACAGTCAACCAAACACGCAATCAACACAACAATAACAAAGATAGATAGGAGGAAGGACATAATACACATGGAGGGATTTGCAATAGGGATATTCCACCTCGAGACGGTCAGTGGCGAAAAGGTGGCTTTGGACAAGGTTTTAGGGTGCTCCAAACTTCATTGTCGGCCTATGGTAATCCCAATTAAACGGGACAGTGTAAATAAAGCAATCCCCACCAGGCTATATCCACAAACAAACAAGGGCGCATTAAGGCATTATAAATAAAACACAAAGATGATAATGTAGATGTGAATATGAAAGAAAAGTACTCAATAACTGGGCAGAGTCCAGAGCATCAAGCGAATAAACAATTAAGGCATAAGAAGACCAGACTGAACAGGAATATTAAACGTTATCATCCCATTCATGGTTTCTGTAGACATCAGTATAGGGTCCACATTCTTTCGGGTCATCGCACATTAAAAAGAAAAGAGGCGAACTGTAAAGATGGTACTAAACATGCACTGCGTTGTAAAAGGGTCATTACTTCATTTGATACATTTTCTAGCAAGTTTAATGCAGACTGAATGGAAGCGGTCATGACGAAGGATCTTAAGAAGTTTGTAAATCACGTCAGCATAGAAGTCAGTTTATGATAGTCCTTGCAAAGAAGTATTTTCAAACCATTTTTATATTTTAAAAGTAGACCAAGGTCACGATAGTTATATTTTGAAAAGGTTTTGAAAAACTTATGGCAACATCATCCCCTTTTGGGGTAGCTTCTTAGTTTTTCAAGTATTATGAATGTTTTAGTTCTAAAATAGACTACAATCTCTAGAAAAAAACCAAATAAGTTGAGAAACATACGCCTCATTTGAACATTGACAACCATTGAAACAGTAACGATAATAGCATATACAAAAGCTGTCGGAGAACAGCGCAGTTCGACTATTCGATTTTTCGGAGAATAATAAATTATATAGCCCGTATATACCATCAGAAA
Organism: Cyrtodaria siliqua; assembly: GCA_037043455.1. Lineage (NCBI taxonomy): Eukaryota > Metazoa > Mollusca > Bivalvia > Adapedonta > Hiatellidae > Cyrtodaria > Cyrtodaria siliqua. The sequence goes on from JAWPHD010007743.1 coordinate 115,708, forward strand.
ACAAGGCTAAAACAATGTGGGGTTGGGGTTGGGGACGATATAAAATTATTGTTAAAATATCATAAAAATTACAGTAAAATTTGGGGCTTTGTGTGAATTTTTATTTTTTATTTTTTGTCAGTTTTAATCCAAATTTGCTGTAATTTTAAAGAAATTTGTGGTCGAAAGACAACTCGGGGAGGGAGTGAATATCTGGCGAATTTTTATTGTGGCCTCATTTCATTTTTTTATTGATATTTCATCTGTATTTTTGAATTTAATCTAAATTGTTTTATGTGTAAATGATCGCGTTCAAATTAAAAAATTTAATATTCAAATAATGGAAGATAAAATGAAAACAATTCCCCTCCACCTGTCCTCCATGTGAGGGTAGCCCATAAACCAATGGGGGACAGGGCGGGGGCGCATCATTGATATGTAAAAAAACAACACAAAAGCAACATTCGGGTGGTGGTGATGATGGGGTGTGGGGGGCTAAACATATTGATAAACTGATAAAACAAAACAACATAGATATATGCAAAAACAAACAAACAAAATAAAACATTCGGGTGGTGGTGATGATGGGGTGGTGGAATGGTTGGGGGTGGGGGCGAAACATATTGATCAACTGATAAAACAAAACAACACAGAGATATGTAAAAAAATAAAGAAAAAGAGTTTCGAATGTGTGGGGGGAGGGCGGGAGAATGCGGGTGGGCGGTGCGGCGGGCGGGGGAGGAGGCAACATAGCTATATGTGTAAGAATTGACCAAAACAACACAGCAATATGTAAAACTAAATGAAATACGGGCGGGTAGTGGTGTGCAACATAGCTATATGTGTAAGAATTGACCAAAACAACACAGGAATATGTAAAAAAAAAAAGATGAGGTTTGAGTGGGTGGGGGAGAGGCGGACGAGTGGGGGCGCAGTGGAGGAACGGGTGCGCAGTGGGAGGGGGCAACATAGCTATATGTGTAAGAATTCACCAAAACAACACAGAAACATGTAAAAAAAGAGTTTTGAGTGGGTGGGGGTGAAGGCGGGCGGGGGGGCACACATTGGGGGTGGGGTGTGTGGTGCGTGAGAGTGGGTGTGGGGACAACATAGCTATATGTGTAAGAATTTACTAAAACAACACAGAAATATGTAAAAAATGGTTCGAGTGTGGGGGTAGGGCGGGGAAATGCGGGCGACTGGTGGGGGTGCAACATAGCTATATGTGTAAGAATTGATCAAAACAACACAGAAATATGTAAAAAAGTTTCGAGTGGGGGGGGGGGGGGGGGGTGGGGGCGGGAGTTATGCGGGCGGGTTGAGGGGGAGGGGGAGCACAACATCGCTATATGTGTAAGAATTGACCATGCTATAAGAAGTTCCAAACCAAAATTATAGATAAATACAACAGCTTACATGCAAACCTACATCTGTCTTTTTGCACATTTTATGGGCCATCACAATTTGGGCTGCATGGGAGCCCAGAATTTGCAGAAGACAAAATTACCTACTCAACCCTTTATAACATACTATAACGAACCCAGTTCCCAAATTTAGTTAAGCTAGGACAAGAAATGTAAGAGATATAGACCTGTAAACACAGCTTACACGCAAAAGTTGATGTTAAATAGACACATTTTAAGGGCTATCAGAATTTGGGTTCCATAGGAGCCCATGGGTTACATGAACCAAAATTGCATATGGATAATGTTAAAAGGAAGCCCATGGCCAAATTTGGTTGTGCTAGGATAAGAAATGTAAGAGAAATAGACTGTCCTTGTTTGCAGTACAGTGCGGACCTACGATGCCATTGCGTTCGGACGCTGTGGTTTCTATAGGACCCTATATATCTTTTTGTAAACACAGCTTACACGCAAACCTTGATGTGGGACGCCGATGATGACGCCAACGCCGACGCCGATGCCGACGCCGACGCCGGGGTGATTACATAAGCTCTCTTATTCTTCGAATAGTCGAGCTAAAAATGGATAGCGATGTCCTTCATAACAGCCAACTTGTTGCATTCTAACCGTTGCCTTCCCATTGTCAATATTGCAATAGAAGCGACCATCCAACAGCTTTTCTCTAAATAAATTGCTGACAGAAAAGTGTTATATCTGCCGTATTACTGACAGCGAGGGGACATAATCGCGTCTCTCATGGGGAGATAACATCTTCAATTATAGACCGTACAAGCCAGGTATCTCCAAAGAAGTGATATAACACTGAAATAAATAGGAACATGTTGATAAAGGCCCTAGATACATGCTGCTCTTTATTTTGTCTTGTCAAAGAAATTCGGATAGATAAGACAATTGCGTCTACTGCTAACCATTGTCCTTTCATTATAATATATTAACTTTTTCAAGTACGTTATTAATTACAAGTTATGTAACCCCGTGCGGTTCCTGTGATTTGCAAGGATTGCTTATTCAAGAAGACCGGTAAAAAACCACCGTAAATCATGTATATTTTGTTATGTTCTTTAAAGGCCTTTATAATCATATATGTATTGTTTTAGGAGCTATTTAGGTGCAGTTTTGCAGGTGCTAATGCTCAAGACCCATTCTGCATATTTGTATATCGATGAAAACAGAGGTTTGTCCAGGAATGTTCATTCCTGTTGGCTCCATATATAGACCGTAAAACTCAATTCATTTTTACCCGCATACATTTAATTAGGTTTATATGTAGTTTATAGAAACAACATCTTAATTATCTAAAATGATATATAGGGTCCTATAGAAACCACAGCGTCCGAACATAATGGCATCGTAGGTCCGCACTGTACTGCAAACAAGGACTAGAAACTACAATGAAAGAGACAAAAAACAACAGAAAGGGTGGTGAAGAAAGGGTTACCGACTTGGAACGGTCAGTAGGCAATAAGGCCTACTGGTTAGCTCGAATCGATTTTATATGCGCACAATCCTCGCTATTATCCTGTCTTCAGCGCCCAAATAGACAAGACAGTGTAAACAAAACTACATCCCATCGAAGGAATTCTAAGACTTCTTCAATGGTATCTTATATTATGTTACCCCCTATATATCCAAAGATACGAAAGGTAAGAGCCTACTACCATTCATTACGATTGCATAATTATATCGTCATCCACTCGCGAACACCTGATTACCGACAGGCACTGACACAATCGACAAAATTGTCAACGCCTAAAGACACGATAGAATCATTTATCTAATCTTGTCAAGTAAGAGCATATTGATTAGTGTACTTAGGCATGGACAGCGTAACCATTTTAGAAGTCTTATGTATATAGTTTGTTAATAACCAATGACCAATTACCCATTTATATTGTTAAACTATCTGGCAACAGGACTCTTAATTTCTTGATAATGTTCTTGGTTTCTATAGTACTATAACGAGATTTTGCGTAAATATCATAACTGTATATTATGATTCTTTACTTTTCGATATATTATGAATTCTAACAGAGACAATGAACAATGTGTTCTATTCTAATAATAAAATCTCTTGTTTTTCAAATGATATTCATTGAATTTTAATATATGAAAATAATATGTTTAAACCAGTTCTAGTTTAAGGGTGTGGACAGATTAAGTTGGTACTACCCGGGATTGTTGCACAAATATTTTTTACACGTGAAATCGCCGAATCTCTAAATTCGTCTGGATTTCTGTGTTTAACAAAACGCAAGTAATCGGTTTTCCCCCATTATTGCCGAATTCGACAATTCTTAAGAATATCTATTAGATTGTATAAGAATGGCAACAATTTGCCCAGTTTGTGTGGTTAAATACGAGTCTAATTAATTTATTATACGCATTCGCTGAGTGATTTATTGTAACAATTTTGATGTGTCATATATTCAAATAAGTTTGACAAGCGTGCTTCCGATGCATTCTATTTTCCCCGCAAATCTAAACTATAAAATAGGAAATTTCTGACAAATTGGACATAAATACCTCTATTATATTCTTAGTTACATCAGAATAATACCACGTTGTCAACTATGTGAATGGCTCACATTCATAATCAAACAAGGTTTTTGCTTGAGAGAATAGCAAAATTGATTTTGTCCGATAATTAAAGTTTTCTCTTACGAGTATAATATAAATGAAGGAATCGCTTAAAACTGACTTTGTGTTTGTTTCCTTAAGTATGCTTGAAACGACTTTTCTTACCAGTGATTCTTTCATTTACCAAAGATACAACACCGCATGCAAACTGTAAATGTCAGTAGGTAAAGAGGCACAGTAACTTTACACATCACGTTGATTTCACAATGCAAATAAATGAAATGCATGGGAGGGTGGGTAATATTCATATTCTGCAGTTCTTGGTCGGAGGCATGTCTGATCGGGAACTTCATCCTCATAAGGCTTCTACCTTAAAAATATTTTATTGCCATACTTATTTACATAGCAGGTCGTACCACAAGTTCTTATAACATTAGTTTCAAATTGTTACTGTCCCAGTTTAACATAACAAACATCGACCGTCATATATAGGCTAAAATGTTTTGAAAATGACGTGAAACACCATGCAACCGACCAGCGCGTATTTAAAACCTTAATCAAAGTCAGTTAACGATTCAATTACTTAACCAATTCATGTTGAAGATACTATATTCAAGAACACGACAAAAGCAAGTTACATACCGCATATTCAAAGTAGATATAAATATTAAACTTGAAAAGTAGTATTCAAAGAGGACAGTCAAGCACAAACACACACAGACATAAAGAACAAATTTAAAGATGAATAAAAGGCAAAATAAGACATCACAAACACAAACGATTGACAATGGAACGGTCAGTGGCCGAAAAAAATGCCACTGGGTGTTTAAACCAGGTTCAAGGGTGCACCAAACCTAACTCTTACACTATTGTCATCCCAATAAACGGGACAGTGTTAACAAAGATATTCCCGCCAGGTTATAATCTCTAACAAACAAGGCAGCATTAATAGGCAATATAAGTAATGATATATAGGGTCCTATAGAATCCGCAGCGTCCAAACGCAATGGCATCGTAGGTCCGCCATGTACTACAAACAAGGTGCAATATTGAATTAATTACAAAATACAACGTAAAGGGTGGTGAAGAAAGGGTTACCGACTTGGAACGGTCAGTAGGCAATAAGACCTGCAGGTTAGCTTGAATCGATTTTATTTGTACACAATCCTCGCTATTATCCTGTCTTCAGCGCCCAGATAAACAAGACAGTGTAAACAAAACACATCCCATCAAAAGGAATTCTCTAACAATAAAGTCCACATCTAGAGAAAATAACAAAAGAAACAAAAAGATGTTGTAAAGCTATATAAAATACAAAATAAGAAACATCTCGGGATGTATCCAGAATTGTACTGGGCAACCACAGCAGTTGCAACCAAAGAGAAACCCAGTCTAGGGTACGACCAGAAAACCCTTAGGGACGAAAGCTTATACACTTACCTTCCTTGGTCAGGGTTTCAGTGGGTGCAATCATAGAGTCCCAAGAGCTTGTCCAGTCATCGTACAAGGGAAAAGTGAAGCGTAGCGACACATAAATGATCATGTATATATAATATAAAAAACAAAATCCTTGGAAGCCACAAAGTAAGTACTGAGTGACTTGGCAGAAGCCTGAGTAACTAGAGAATAAACCGTTAAGGGTACGACAAGACAATATTAAAGACAAACATCAAACGCTACCGTCCTATAAGGATTTAGGTAGACGTCATCATAGGGTCTACAATCTGTCCGGTCATCGCACAATCAAAGAGGAAAGCACAGTGGCGAAATGATAGGGTCATAACCTCTTTTGATAAACTTTTTAACATGTTTAATAAAGATTGTATGAAGTGATTATGACCAGGAATCTTACGATGTTTGTAAATCACAGAAGTCGCAGTAGAGTTCTTAAATTACTTTTATATTTTAAAAGTAGATCAGAGTTACCATGGTTACGATAATACAATTTTGCAAAGGTTTTTCATGTTAAATGTAGCCCTGCTGTCTATATCAGATATCTACTCAGGTAATGGTGGTAGGAGTTCGGATTCGTCGAACTGGCCCTATTATTTTAAAAAATATATGATCTGTATTAACTAATACATATGATTTTGAAAAGCGAACAAAATACTTACTAATAGTACGATGACACATTCTGTTCTAAATAAACTCATAGTGAGATGGCGCATGCCTGGTTCCGTGTTGAATTCAAAACACCATTCTATTTCACTTTTTTTTTGTCGAATATTTGATATACATCCGTAAAGATCATTTTAAAATCGAATGTAAATTGCATGTATCATGAGACCAAGTTTCTCTTATTTCTGATTCATGGGTATTTTACAAATGTGTCTAATTATATTGTTAGGAACAAACTAATACTGTGATGGGTTGTATTACCATACATATCGCACCATAACACGGTAAAAAAGTATAAATGAACATATACATCAACACATACACAAAAGTGACATAGCTTATCATTGGAACGGACATAAATGAGTTTTGAAACTGGTTTAACACCCCGCCTCCCCCCACCCACCACAGCGGGGCCTTATTCAGATGAATAAAGGTATTATCAGGCCCTTTTTATAGTATCACGTGTTATGTATAAAAACAAGGAGGAATTAACGCATTTTCAATTTCTGATGCATTTTGTAAGCTGAAAATTATACTGATATTAATTTGCAATATTTCACAGCGCCCTTCATGTTTTGGAAAAGAATCATAAAATAACTATTAACTCAAACGTGTTTGGATTAGCTCGTTAGTTTCAAAGCTGTGAAAATACAATTTCCGCAATTTTGGCCATAAGAACCACGCATTTTTAAATGTTCTTTGACGAAGAATTAATGATATGTTTTTCTTTCTTTGTAGTTTGTATACAACAAGATTGGCCCTTTGATAGTTTGTATTTGTTTAATCACTTAAGAAGCAAACAACATATACAAAAGAAAAAAAGAAACGCAATTTCCACTATATATTGTATGTTTAATATGCTGCTGTTAATCGAATGATATTATACCTTTCCTTTGGACAAAAAACTAAACAGCACGTAACCATGGTCACAAACCAAAATGTTATCCCTTTTAAGTTTCATTACTAATAGAATATGCGTAAGGCTCAACCAGGCGAGCAAACGTAGGGTGTAAACTTATGTAATCTCTTTACATTAAATACAGTACTGAAATGGCTCAAATTTTCAAAGCGGAACTTCAGCATTTATGAATTTCGTGTTACAGAGTTTAATGTAATTAAAAAGTCTACAACAGCACAGTGTTTTTCTTGCTGTCTCGCGGCTGCCACATTTTAAATCAATAATATCTCAACAACCGCTGGTCGAATTTTTCTGATACTTTGTGAGATGCTTTGTTGGGTCAAGAGACATCACGTAATGCAAAAATTACCAAGGTCTAGGTTATATTTTGTCATATTTTCCCAAAACTTAACCTTTGTTAGGTAACTTAACCTTGGTTAGGTAACAACCTCAGGTAACTGTGTGATTGCCTCATTTTATTTGTTTGATACTTTGTCATATGTATTGTTGGCATTGGTGGACATCACCGAACGATACAAATCACCAAGGTCAAGGTGATATTTTGCTTATTTTCCTCAAACTTAACATTGGTTAGGTAACTTAAGCTCAGTTAACTTTATGTAATTGCATTATGTCTTTGATACTTGGTTATATGTATTGTTGGCATTGGTGGACATCGCTGAACGACAAAAAATACCAAGGCCAACGTCATGTATTGCGTTATTTACCCTAAACATCAGTTTACTTGGTCATATGTATCGTTGGCACTGGTGGACATCACTGAATGACAAAAATTAGGTCGTGGTCATATGTTGCGTTATTTTCCCCATACTTAACCTTGGTAAGATAACTTAACCTCAGTTAACTTTATGTGATTACCTTACTTTATGTCTTTGATACTTGGTTCTTATGTATTGTTGGCATTGGTGGGCTTCGATGAACGACACAAAAATACCAAAGTCGAGGTCTTTTTTTGCGTTATTTACCCGAAACATGAGTTTGGTTAGGTAAGTTAACCTCAGTTAACTTTTTCCGATAACTTTAATTTCTTTATTTAATACTCGGTCATATGTATTGTTGGCATTGGTGGATATCACTGAAAGACAAAAAATACCAAGTCAAGGTCATATTTTGCGTTATTTTTCCCCAAACCTTACCTTGGTTAGGTAACATAACTTACGTTAACTTTATGTGATTGCCTCACTTAATGTCTTTGATACTTGGTAATATGTATTGTTGGCATTGGTGGACATCGCTTGACGACAAAATATACCAAGGTCAAGGTCATATTTTGCTTCATTTTTTTCCGAACTTAACCTTAGTTAGGTGACTTAACCTTGGTTAGGTAACTTAACCTCAGTTAACTTTATGTGGTTGCCTCACTTTATGTTTTTGACCTTTGGTCATATGTATTATTTGCATTGGTGGACATCGCTGAACGACAAAAAGACCAAGGTCAAGGTTATATTTTGCGTTATTTTCCCCAAAACTACTGCCTGGTTAAACCACTTAACCTCAGTAACTTTACGTCTTATGATTATCTCGCTTTTATTTGTTTGATGCTTGGTCATGTGAATTGTTGTCTTTGGTGGAAATCATTTAAGTACAAATTTAATAAAATATTTCGTGGTGGGCGAGACACCCTCAGACCGAGGTCCTGTTTTAACTAGCTTCAACCTTTTTTTAAAAGAAATATCTTAGGATATCTCTGTAATATAACATGTAATTAGGCATGCAGTATATAAGTTATATACGTTAGCGGAAATTCCCGAATAGCGTTTCTTTTTCCTTTAGTATATATATAAATCGAGGGTTCAGCTCAATACTGTTGTATCTTCCTATTTGTTTATAAATAGTTACAGCATTGTTGCTTTGAT
>JAWPHD010007744.1:0-124573 GCA_037043455.1 Cyrtodaria siliqua
CTAATGTGTTGTATCATATCATCTCTGAACTACTGTGTTGTATCATATCATCTCTGAACTACTGTCTTATATTATATCATCCTTGTACTAGTGTGTTATATCATATCATCTCTGAACTACTGTGTTATACCATATCATCTCTGAACTACTGTGTTATACCATATCTTCTCTGAACTATTGTGTTATATCATATCATCTCTGAACTTCTGTGTTATATCATATCATCTCTGAACTACTGTGTTATATCATCTCTGAACTACTGAGTTATACCATATCATCTCTGAACTACTGTGTTATACCATATCATCCTGGTACTAATGTCTTATATCATATCATGCCTGTACTTATGTGTTATATTATATCATCCTTGTACTAATGTTCTATATTATATCATCCTTGTACTAATGTGTTATATCATATCATCCTTGTACTAATGTGTTGTATCATATCATCTATGAACTACTATGTTATATCATATCATCTCTGAACTACTATGTTATAGCATATCATCTCTGAACTACTGTGTTATATCATATCATCTCTGAACTACTGTGTTATACCATATAATCTCTGATTTACTGTGTTATATCATATCATCTCTGAACTACTGTGTTATACCATATAATCTCTGATTTACTGTGTTATATCATATCATCTCTGAACTACTGTGTTATATCATATCATCTCTGAACTACTGTGTTATACCATATCATCTCTGAACTACCGTGTTATACCATATAATCTCTGATTTACTGTGTTATATCATATCATCTCTGAACTACTGTGTTATATCATATCATCTCTGAACTACTGTGTTATACCATATCATCTCTGAACTACTGTGTTATATCATATCATCTCTGAACTAATTAGTTATATCATATCATCTCTGTACTACTGTGTTATACCATATCATCCTTGTACTAATGTCTTATATCATATCATCCTTGTACTAATGTGTTATATCATATCATTCTTGTACTTATGTGTTTTATCATATCATCCTTGTACTAATGTGTTATATCATATCATCCTTGTACTAATGTGTTATATCATATCATTCTTGTACTAATGTCTTATATTATATCATCCTTGTACTAATGTGTTATATCATATCATCCTTGTACTAATGTGTTGTATCATATCATCTCTGAACTACTGTGTTATATCATATCATCTCTGAACTACTGTGTTATATCATCTCTGAACTACTGAGTTATACCATATCATCTCTGAACTACTGTGTTATACCATATCATCCTGGTACTAATGTCTTATATCATATCATGCCTGTACTTATGTATTATATTATATCATACTTGTACTAATGTTCTATATTATATCATCCTTGTACTAATGTGTTATATCATATCATCCTTGTACTAATGTGTTGTATCATATCATCTATGAACTACTATGTTATATCATATCATCTCTGAACTACTATTTTATAGCATATCATCTCTGAACTACTGTGTTATATCATATCATCTCTGAACTACTGTGTTATACCATATAATCTCTGATTTACTGTGTTATATCATATCATCTCTGAACTACTGTGTTATATCATATCATCTCTGAACTACTGTGTTATACCATATAGTCTCTGATTTACTGTGTTATATCATATCATCTCTGAACTACTGTGTTATATCATATCATCTCTGAACTACTGTGTTATACCATATCATCTCTGAACTACTGTGTTATACCATATAATCTCTGATTTACTGTGTTATATCATATCATCTCTGAACTACTGTGTTATATCATATCATCTCTGAACTACTGTGTTATACCATATCATCTCTGAACTACTGTTTTATATCATATCATCTCTGAACTAATTAGTTATATCATATAATCTCTGTACTACTGTGTTATACCATATCATCCTTGTACTAATGTCTTATATCATATCATCCTTGTACTAATGTGTTATATCATATCATTCTTGTACTTATGTGTTTTATCATATCATCCTTGTACTAATGTGTTATATCATATCATCCTTGTACTAATGTGTTATATCATATCATTCTTGTACTAATGTCTTATATTATATCATCCTTGTACTAATGTGTTATATCATATCATCCTTGTACTAATGTGTTGTATCATATCATCTCTGAACTACTGTGTTATATCATATCATCTCTGAACTACTGTCTTATATTATATCATCCTTGTACTAGTGTGTTATATCATATCATCTCTGAACTACTGTGTTATACCATATTATCTCTGAACTACTGTGTTATATCATATCATCTCTGAACTACTGTGTTATATCATATCAGCTCTGAACTACTGTGTTATATCATCTCTGAACTACTGTGTTATACCATATCATCTCTGAACTACTGTGTTATATCATATCATCTCTGAACTAATGTGTTATATCATATCATCTCTGAACTACTGTGTTATACCATATCATCCTGGTACTAATGTCTTATATCATATCATCCTTGTACTAATGTGTTATATCATATCATCCTTGTACTAATGTGTTATATCATATCATCTTTGTACTAATGTGTTGTATCATATCATCTCTGAACTACTGTGTTATATCATATCATCTCTGAACTACTGTCTTATATTATATCATGCTTGTACTAATGTGTTATATCATATCATCTCTGAACTACTGTGTTATATCATATCATCTCTGAACTACTGTGTTATATCATATCATCTCTGATTTACTGTGTTATATCATATCATCTCTGAACTACTGTGTTATATCATATCATCTCTGAACTACTGTGTTATACCATATCATCTCTGAACTACTGTGTTATATCATATCATCTCTGAACTAATGTGTTATATCATATCATCTCTGAACTACTGTGTTATACCATATCATCCTGGTACTAATGTCTTATACCATATCATCCTTGTACTAATGTGTTATATCATATCATCCTTGTACTTATGTGTTTATCATATCATCCTTGTACTTATGTGTTATATCATATCATTCTTGTACTTATGTGTTTTATTATATCATCCGTGTACTAATGTGTTATATCATATCATTCTTGTAATAATGTCTTATATTATATCATCCTTGTACTAATGTGTTATATCATATCATCCTTGTACTAATGTGTTGTATCATATCATCTCTGAACTACTGTGTTGTATCATATCATCTCTGAACTACTCTCTTATATTATATCATCCTTGTACTAGTGTGTTATATCATATCATCTCTGAACTACTGTGTTATACCATATCATCTCTGAACTACTGTGTTATATCATATCATCTCTGAACTACTGTGTTATATCATATCATCTCTGAACTACTGTGTTATATCATCTCTGAACTACTGTGTTATACCATATCATCTCTGAACTACTGTGTTATATCATATCATCTCTGAACTAATGTGTTATATCATATCATCTCTGAACTACTGTGTTATACCATATCATCCTGGTACTAATTTCTTATATCATATCATCCTTGTACTAATGTGTTATATCATATCATCCTTGTACTTATGTGTTTATCATATCATCCTTTTACTTATTTGTTATATCATATCATCCTTGTACTAATGTGTTATATCATATCATCTTTGTACTTATGTGTTTATCATATCATCCTTGTACTAACGTTTTATATCATATCTTTCTTGTACTTAAGTGTTTTATCATATCATCCTTGTACTAATGTGTTATATCATATCATTCTTGTACTAATGTCTTATATTATATCATCCTTGTACTAATGTGTTATATCATATCATCTCTGAACTACTGTGTTATACCATATCATCTCTGAACTACTGTGTTATATCATATCATCTCTGAACTACTGTGTTATGCCATATCATCTTGGTACCAATGTCTTATATCATATCATCCTTGTACTTATGTGTTTATCATATCATCCTTGTACTAATGTGTTATATCATATCATTCTTGTACTTATGTGTTATATTATATCATCCTTGTACTAATGTGTTATATCATATCATCTTTGTACTAATGTGTTGTATCATATCATCTCTGAACTACTGTGTTATATCATATCATCTCTGAACTACTGTCTTATATTATATCATCCTTGTACTAGTGTGTTATATCATATCATCTCTGAACTACTGTGTTATACCATATCATCTCTGAACTACTGTGTTATACCATATCATCTCTGAACTACTGTGGTATATCATATCATCTCTGAACTACTGTGTTATACCATATCATCTCTGAACTACTGTGTTATATCATATCATCTCTGAACTACTGTGTTATATCATCTCTGAACTACTGTATTATACCATATCATCTCTGAACTACTGTGTTATACCATATCATCTCTGAACTAATGTGTTATATCATATCATCTCTGAACTACTGTGTTATACCATATCATCTCTGAACTACTGTGTTATATCATATCATCTCTGAACTACTGTGTTATATCATATCATCTCTGAACTACTGTGTTATATTATCTCTGAACTACTGTGTTATACCATATCATCTCTGAACTACTGTGTTATATCATATCATCTCTGAACTAATGTGTTATATCATATCATCTCTGAACTACTGTGTTATACCATATCATCCTGGTACTAAAGTCTTATATCATATCTTCCTTGTACTTATGTGTTTATCATATCATCCTTGTACTAATGTGTTATATCATATCATTCTTGTACTTATGTGTTTTATCATATCATCCTTGTACTAATGTGTTATATCATATCATTCTTGTACTAATGTCTTATATTATATCATCCTTGTACTAATGTGTTATATCATATCATCCTTGTACTTATGTGTTTATCATATCATCCTTGTACTAATGTGTTATATCATATCATTCTTGTACTTATGTGTTTTATCATATCATCCTTGTTCTAATGTGTTATATCATATCATTCTTGTACTAATGTCTTATATTATATCATCCTTGTACTAATGTGTTGTATCATATCATCTCTGAACTACTGTCTTATATCATATCATCTCTGAACTACTGTCTTATATTGTATCATCCTTGTACTAATGTGTTATATCATATCATCTCTGAACTACTGTGTTATACCATATCATCTCTGAACTACTGTGTTATATCATATCATCTCTGAACTACTGTGTTATACCATATCATCTCTGATTTACTGTGTTATATCATATCATCTCTGAACTACTGTGTTATATCATATCATCTCTGAACTACTGTGTTATACCATATCATCTCTGAACTACTGTTTTATATCATATCATCTCTGAACTAATGTGTTATATCATATCATCTCTGAACTACTGTGTTATACCATATCATCCTGGTACTAATGTCTTATATCATATCATCCTTGTACTAATGTGTTATATCATATCATCCTTGTACTTATGTGTTTATCATATCATCCTTGTACTAATGTGTTATATCATATCATCCTTGTACTAATGTGTTGTATCATATCATCTATGAACTACTATGTTATATCATATCATCTCTGAACTACTATGTTATAGCATATCATCTCTGAACTACTGTGTTATATCATATCATCTCTGAACTACTGTGTTATACCATATAATCTCTGATTTACTGTGTTATATCATATCATCTCTGAACTACTGTGTTATATCATATCATCTCTGAACTACTGTGTTATACCATATCATCTCTGAACTACTGTGTTATACCATATCATCCTGGTACTAATGTCTTATATCATATCATCATTGTACTAATGTGTTATATCATATCATCCTTGTACTTATGTGTTATATCATATCGTTCTTGTACTTAGGTGTTTTATCATATCATCCTTGTACTAATGTGTTATATCATATCATTCTTGTACTAATGTCTTATATTATATCATCCTTGTACTAATGTGTTATATCATATCATCCTTGTACTAATGTGTTGTATCATATCATCTCTGAACTACTGTGTTATATCATATCATCTCTGAACTACTGTCTTATATTATATCATCCTTGTACTAGTGTGTTATATCATATCATCTCTGAACTACTGTGTTATACCATATCATCTCTGAACTACTGTGTTATATCATATCATCTCTGAACTACTGTGTTATATCATATCAGCTCTGAACTACTGTGTTATATCATCTCTGAACTACTGTGTTATACCATATCATCTCTGAACTACTGTGTTATATCATATCATCTCTGAACTAATGTGTTATATCATATCATCTCTGAACTACTGTGTTATACCATATCATCCTGGTACTAATGTCTTATATCATATCATCCTTGTACTAATGTGTTATATCATATCATCCTTGTACTTATGTGTTTATCATATCATCCTTGTACTAATGTGTTATATCATATCATCCTTGTACTAATGTGTTATATCATATCATCTTTGTACTAATGTGTTGTATCATATCATCTCTGAACTACTGTGTTATATCATATCATCTCTGAACTACTGTCTTATATTATATCATGCTTGTACTAATGTGTTATATCATATCATCTCTGAACTACTGTGTTATATCACATCATCTCTGAACTACTGTGTTATATCATATCATCTCTGATTTACTGTGTTATATCATATCATCTCTGAACTACTGTGTTATATCATATCATCTCTGAACTACTGTGTTATACCATATCATCTCTGAACTACTGTGTTATATCATATCATCTCTGAACTAATGTGTTATATCATATCATCTCTGAACTACTGTGTTATACCATATCATCCTGGTACTAATGTCTTATATCATATCATCCTTGAACTAATGTGTTATATCATATCATCCTTGTACTTATGTGTTTATCATATCATCCTTGTACTTATGTGTTATATCATATCATTCTTGTACTTATGTGTTTTATTATATCATCCGTGTACTAATGTGTTATATCATATCATTCTTGTAATAATGTCTTATATTATATCATCCTTGTACTAATGTGTTATATCATATCATCCTTGTACTAATGTGTTGTATCATATCATCTCTGAACTACTGTGTTGTATCATATCATCTCTGAACTACTGTCTTATATTATATCATCCTTGTACTAGTGTATTATATCATATCATCTCTGAACTACTGTGTTATACCATATCATCTCTGAACTACTGTGTTATACCATATCATCTCTGAACTACTGTGTTATATCATATCATCTCTGAACTACTGTGTTATATCATATCATATCTGAACTACTGTGTTATATCATCTCTGAACTACTGTGTTATACCATATCATCTCTGAACTACTGTGTATATCATATCATCTCTGAACTAATGTGTTATATCATATCATCTCTGAACTACTGTGTTATACCATATCATCCTGTTACTAATGTCTTATATCATATCATCCTTGTACTAATGTGTTATATCATATCATCCTTGTACTTATGTGTTTATCATATCATCCTTGTACTAACGTTTTATATCATATCATTCTTGTACTTATGTGTTTTATCATATCATCCTTGTACTAATGTGTTATATCATATCATTCTTGTACTAATGTCTTATATTATATCATCCTTGTACTAATGTGTTATATCATATCATCTCTGAACTACTGTGTTATACCATATCATCTCTGAACTACTGTGTTATATCATATCATCTCTGAACTACTGTGTTATGCCATATCATCCTGGTACTATTGTCTTATATCATATCATCCTTGTACTAATGTGTTATATCATATCATTCTTGTACTAATGTCTTATAGTATATCATCCTTGTACTAATGTGTTATATCATATCATCCTTGTACTTATGTGTTTATCATCTCTGAACTACTGTGTTATGCCATATCATCCTGGTACTATTGTCTTATATCATATCATCCTTGTACTTATGTGTTATATCATATCATTCTTGTACTAATGTCTTATAGTATATCATCTCTGAACTACTGTGTTATATCATATCATCTCTGAACTACTGTGTTATATCATCTCTGAACTACTGTGTTATACCATATCATCTCTGAACTACTGTGTTATATCATATCATCTCTGAACTAATGTGTTATATCATATCATCTCTGAACTACTGTGTTATACCATATCATCCTGGTACTAATGTCTTATATCATATCTTCCATGTACTAATGTGTTATATCCTATCATCCTTGTACTTATGTGTTTATCATATCATCCTTGTACTAATGTGTTATATCATATCATTCTTGTACTTATGTGTTTTATCATATCATCCTTGTACTAATGTGTTATATCATATCATTCTTGTACTAATGTCTTATATTATATCATCCTTGTACTAATGTGTTATATCATATTATCTCTGAACTACTGTGTTATAACCATATCATCTCTGAACTACTGTGTTATGCCATATCATCCTGGTACTAATGTCTTATATCATATCATCCTTGTACTAATGTGTTATATCATATCATTCTTGTACTAATGTCTTATATTATATCATCCTTGTACTAATGTGTTGTATCATATCATCTCTGAACTACTGTGTTATATCATATCATCTCTGAACTACTGTCTTATATTATATCATCCTTGTACTAATGTGTTATATCATATCATCTCTGAACTACTGTGTTATACCATATCATCTCTGAACTACTGTGTTATATAATATCATCTCTAAACTACTGTGTTATACCATATCATCTCTGATTTACTGTGTTATATCATATCACCTCTGAACTACTGTGTTATATCATATCATCTCTGAACTACTGTGTTATACCATATCATCTCTGAACTACTGTGTTATACCATATCATCTCTGAACTACTGTGTTATATCATATCATCTCTGAACTACTGTGTTATATCATATCATCTCTGAACTACTGTGTTATATCATCTCTGAACTACTGTGTTATACCATATCATCTCTGAACTACTGTGTTATATCATATCATCTTTGAACTAGTGTGTTATATCATATCATCTCTGAACTACTGTGTTATACCATATCATCCTGGTACTAATGTCTTATATCATATCTTCCATGTACTAATGTGTTATATCATATCATCCTTGTACTAATCTGTTATATCATATCATCCTTGTACTTATGTGTTTATCATATCATCCTTGTACTAATGTGTTATATCATATCATTCTTGTACTTATGTGTTATATTATATCATCCTTGTACTAATGTCTTATATTATATCATCCTTGTACTAATGTGTTATATCATATCATCTTTGTACTAATGTGTTGTATCATATCATCTCTGAACTACTGTGTTATATCATATCATCTCTGAACTACTGTCTTATATTATATCATGCTTGTACTAATGTGTTATATCATATCATCTCTGAACTACTGTGTTATATCATATCATCTCTGAACTACTGTGTTATACCATTTCATCTCTGATTTACTGTGTTATATCATATCATCCCTGAACTACTGTGTTATATCATATCATCTCTGAACTACTGTGTTATACCATATCATCTCTGAACTACTGTGTTATATCATATCATCTCTGAACTAATGTGTTATATCATATCATCTCTGAACTACTGTGTTATACCATATCATCCTGGTACTAATGTCTTATATCATATCATCCTTGTACTAATGTGTTATATCATACCATCCTTGTACTTATGTGTTTATCATATCATCCTGGTACTTATGTGTTATATCATATCATTCTTGTACTTATGTATTTTATTATATCATCCTTGTACTAATGTGTTATATCATATCATTCTTGTTCTAATGTCTTATATTATATCATCCTTGTACTAATGTGTTATATCATATCATCCTTGTACTAATGTGTTGTATCATATCATCTCTGAACTACTGTGTTGTATCATATCATCTCTGAACTACTGTCTTATATTATATCATCCTTGTACTAGTGTGTTATATCATATCATCTCTGAACTACTGTGTTATACCATATCATCTCTGAACTACTGTGTTATACCATATCATCTCTGAAATACTGTGTTATATCATATCATCTCTGAACTACTGTGTTATATCATATCATCTCTGAACTACTGTGTTATATCATCTCTGAACTACTGTGTTATACCATATCATCTCTGAACTACTGTGTTATACCATATCATCCTGGTACTAATGTCTTATACCATATCATCTCTGAACTAATGTCTTATATCATATCATCCTTGTACTAATGTGTTATATCATATCATCCTTGTACTAATGTGTTATATCATATCATCCTTGTACTAATGTGTTGTATCATATCATCTATGAACTGCTATGTTATATCATATCATCTCTGAACTACTATGTTATAGCATATCATCTCTGAACTACTGTGTTATATCATATCATCTCTGAACTACTGTGTTATACCATATAATCTCTGATTTACTGTGGTATATCATATCATCTCTGAACTACTGTGTTATATCATATCATCTCTGAACTACTGTGTTATACCATATCATCTCTGAACTACTGTGTTATATCATATCATCTCTGAACTAATTAGTTATATCATATCATCTCTGTACTACTGTGTTATACCATATCATCCTGGTACTAATGTGTTGTATCATATCATCTCTGAACTACTGTGTTATATCATATCATCTCTGATCTACTGTCTTATATTATATCATCCTTGTACTAGTGTGTTATATCATATCATCTCTGAACTACTGTGTTATACCATATCATCTCTGAACTACTGTGTTATACCATATCATCTCTGAACTACTGTGTTATATCATATCATCTCTGAACTACTGTGTTATATCATATCATCTCTGAACTACTGTGTTATATCATCTCTGAACTACTGTGTTATACCATATCATCTCTGAACTACTGTGTTATATCATATCATCTCTGAACTAATGTGCTATATCATATCATCTCTGAACTACTGTGTTATACCATATCATCCTGGTACTAATGTCTTATATCATATCATCCTTGTACTAATGTGTTATATCATATCATCCTTGTACTTATGTGTTTATCACATCATCCTTGTACTAATGTGTTATATCATATCATTCTTGTACTTATGTGTTTTATCATATCATCTTGTACTAATGTGTTATATCATATCATTCTTGTACTAATGTCTTATATTATATCATCCTTGTACTAATGTGTTATATCATATTATCTCTGAACTACTGTGTTATAACCATATCATCTCTGAACTACTGTGTTATGCCATATCATCCTGGTACTAATGTCTTATATCATATCATCCTTGTACTAATGTGTTATAGCATATCATTCTTGTACTAATGTCTTATATTATATCATCCTTGTACTAATGTGTTGTATCATATCAACTCTGAACTACTGTGTTATATCATATCATCTCTGAACTACTGTCTTATATTATATCATCCTTGTACTAGTGTGTTATATCATATCATCTCTGAACTACTGTGTTATACCATATCATCTCTGAACTACTGTTTTATATCATATCATCTCTGAATTAAATGTGTTATATCATATCATCTCTGAACTACTGTGTTATACCATATCATCCTGGTACTAATGTCTTATATCATATCATCCTTGTACTAATGTGTTATATCATATCATCCTTGTACTTATGTGTTTATTATCTCATCCTTGTACTAATGTGTTATATCATATCATCCTTGTACTAATGTGTTGTATCATATCATCTCTGAACTACTGTGTTATATCATATCATCTCTGAACTACTGTCTTATATTATATCATCCTTGTACTAGTGTGTTATATCATATCATCTCTGAACTACTGTGTTATACCATATCATCTCTGAACTACTGTGTTATACCATATCATCTCTGAACTACTGTGTTATATCATATCATCTCTGAACTACTGTGTTATATCATATCATCTCTGAACTACTGTGTTATATCATCTCTGAACTACTGTGTTATACCATATCATCTCTGAACTACTGTGTTATATCATATCATCTCTGAACTAATGTGTTATATCATATCATCTCTGTACTACTGTGTTATACCATATCATCCTGGTACTAATGTCTTATATCATATCATCCTTGTACTAATGTGTTATATCATATCATCCTTGTACTTATGTGTTTATCACATCATCCTTGTACTGATGTGTTATATCATATCATTCTTGTACTTATGTGTTTTATCATATCATCCTTGTACTAATGTGTTATATCATATCATTCTTGTACTAATGTCTTATATTATATCATCCTTGTACTAATGTGTTATATCATATTATCTCTGAACTACTGTGTTATAACCATATCATCTCTGAACTACTGTGTTATGCCATATCATCCTGGTACTAATGTCTTATATCATATCATCCTTGTACTAATGTGTTATAGCATATCATTCTTGTACTAATGTCTTATATTATATCATCCTTGTACTAATGTGTTGTATCATATCATCTCTGAACTACTGTGTTATATCATATCATCTCTGAACTACTGTCTTATATTATATCATCCTTGTACTAATGTGTTATATCATATCATCTCTGAACTACTGTGTTATACCATATCATCTCTGAACTACTGTGTTATATCATATCATCTCTAAACTACTGTGTTATACCATATCATCTCTGATTTACTGTGTTATATCATATCATCTCTGAACTACTGTGTTATATCATATCATCTCTGAACTACTGTGTTATACCATATCATCTCTGAACTACTGTGTTATACCATATCATCTCTGAACTACTGTGTTATACCATATCATCTCTGAACTACTGTGTTATATCATATCATCTCTGAACTACTGTGTTATATCATATCATCTCTGAACTACTGTGTTATATCATCTCTGAACTACTGTGTTATACCATATCATCTCTGAACTACTGTGTTATATCATATCATCTCTGAACTAATGTGTTATATCATATCATCTCTAAACTACTGTGTTATACCATATCATCTCTGATTTACTGTGTTATATCATATCATCTCTGAACTACTGTGTTATATCATATCATTTCTGAACTACTGTGTTATACCATATCATCTCTGAACTACTGTGTTATACCATATCATCTCTGAACTACTGTGTTATACCATATCATCTCTGAACTACTGTGTTATATCATATCATCTCTGAACTACTGTGTTATATCATATCATCTCTGAACTACTGTGTTATATCATCTCTGAACTACTGTGTTATACCATATCATCTCTGAACTACTGTGTTATATCATATCATCTCTGAACTAATGTGCTATATCATATCATCTCTGAACTAATGTGTTATGTCATATCATCTCTGAACTACTGTGTTATACCATATCATCCTGGTACTAATGTCTTATATCATATCTTCCATGTACTAATGTGTTATATCATATCATCCTTGTACTTATGTGTTGATCATATCATCCTTGTACTAATGTGTTATATCATATCATTCTTGTACTTATGTGTTTTATCATATCATTCTTGTACTAATGTCTTATATTATATCATCCTTGTACTAATGTGTTGTATCATATCATCTCTGAACTACTGTCTTATATCATATCATCTCTGAACTACTGTCTTATATTATATCATCCTTGTACTAATGTGTTATATCATATCATCTCTGAACTACTGTGTTATACCATATCATCTCTGAACTACTGTGTTATATCATATCATCTCTGAACTACTGTGTTATACCATATCATCTCTGATTTACTGTGTTATATCATATCATCTCTGAACTACTGTGTTATATCATATCATCTCTGAACTACTGTGTTATACCATATCATCTCTGAACTACTGTTTTATATCATATCATCTCTGAATTAAATGTGTTATATCATATCATCTCTGAACTACTGTGTTATACCATATCATCCTGGTACTAATGTCTTATATCATATCATTCTTGAACTAATGTGTTATATCATATCATCCTTGTACTTATGTGTTTATCATATCATCCTTGTACTAATGTGTTATATCATATCATTCTTGTTCTAATGTCTTATATTATATCATCCTTGTACTAATCTGTTATATCATATCATCCTTGTACTTATGTGTTTATCATATCATCCTTGTACTAATGTGTTATATCATATCATTCTTGTACTTATGTGTTATATTATATCATCCTTGTACTAATGTGTTATATCATATCATCTTTGTACTAATGTGTTGTATCATATCATCTCTGAACTACTGTGTTATATCATATCATCTCTGAACTACTGTCTTATATTATATCATGCTTGTACTAATGTGTTATATCATATCATCTCTGAACTACTGTGTTATATCATATCATCTCTGAACTACTGTGTTATACCATATAATCTCTGATTTACTGTGTTATATCATATCATCTCTGAACTACTGTGTTATATCATATCATCTCTGAACTACTGTGTTATACCATATCATCTCTGAACTACTGTGTTATATCATATCATCTCTGAACTAATGTGTTATATCATATCATCTCTGAACTACTGTGTTATACCATATCATCCTGGTACTAATGTCTTATATCATATCATCCTTGTACTAATGTGTTATATCATATCATCCTTGTACTTATGTGTTTATCATATCATCCTTGTACTTATGTGTTATATCATATCATTCTTGTACTTATGTGTTTTATTATATCATCCTTGTACTAATGTGTTATATCATATCATCCTTGTACTAATGTGTTGTATCATATCAGCTCTGAACTACTGTGTTGTATCATATCATCTCTGAACTACTGTCTTATATTATATCATCCTTGTACTAATGTGTTATATCATATCATCTCTGAACTACTGTGTTATACCATATCATCCTGGTACTAATGTCTTATATCATATCATCCTTGTACTAATGTGTTATATCATATCATCCTTGTACTTATGTGTTTATCATATCAACCTTGTACTTATGTGTTATATCATATCATTCTTGTACTTATGTGTTTTATTATATCATCCTTGTACTAATGTGTTATATCATATCATCCTTGTACTAATGTGTTGTATCATATCAGCTCTGAACTACTGTGTTGTATCATATCATCTCTGAACTACTGTCTTATATTATATCATCCTTGTACTAGTGTGTTATATCATATCATCTCTGAACTACTGTGTTATACCATATCATCTCTGAACTACTGTTTTATACCATATCATCTCTGAACTACTGTGTTATATCATATCATCTCTGAACTACTGTGTTATATCATATCATCTCTGAACTACTGTGTTATATCATCTCTGAACTACTGTGTTATACCATATCATCTCTGAACTACTGTGTTATATCATATCATCTCTGAACTAATGTGTTATATCATATCATCTCTGAACTACTGTGTTATACCATATCATCCTGGTACTAATGTCTTATATCATATCATCCTTGTACTAATGTGTTATATCATATCATCCTTGTACTTATGTGTTTATCATATCATCCTTGTACTAACGTTTTATATCATATCATTCTTGTACTTATGTGTTTTATCATATCATCCTTGTACTAATGTGTTATATCATATCATTCTTGTACTAATGTCTTATATTATATCATCCTTGTACTAATGTGTTATATCATATCATCTCTGAACTATTGTGTTATACCATATCATCTCTGAACTACTGTGTTATATCATATCATCTCTGAACTACTGTGTTATATCATATCATCTCTGAACTACTGTGTTATGCCATATCATGCTGGTACTATTGTCTTATATCATATCATCCTTGTACTAATGTGTTATATCATATCATTCTTCTACTAATGTCTTATAGTATATCATCCTTGTACTAATGTGTTATATCATATCATTCTTGTACTAATGTCTTATAGTATATCATCCTTGTACTAATGTGTTATATCATATCATTCTTGTACTAATGTCTTATAGTATATCATCCTTGTACTAATGTGTTATATCATATCATCCTTGTACTTATGTGTTTATCATATCATCCTTGTACTAATGTGTTATATCATATTATTCTTGTTCTAATGTGTTATATTATATCATCCTTGTACTAATGTGTTGTATCATATCATCCATCTCTGAACTACTGTATTATATCATATCATCTCCGAACTACTGTCTTATATTATATCATCCTTGTACTAATGTGTTATATCATATCATCTCTGAACTACTGTGTTATACCATATCATCTCTGAACAACTGTGTTATATCATATCATCTCTGAACTACTGTGTTATACCATATCATCTCTGAACTACTGTTTTATATCATATCATCTCTGAACTAATGTGTTATATCATATCATCTCTGAACTACTGTGTTATACCATATCATCCTGGTACTAATGTCTTCTATCATATCATCCTTGTACTAATGTGTTATATCATATCATCCTTATACTAATGTGTTATATCATATCATTCTTGTTCTAATGTCTTATATTATATCATCCTTGTACTAATCTGTTATATTATATCATCCTTGTACTTATGTGTTTATCATATCATCCTTGTACTAATGTGTTATATCATATCATTCTTGTACTTATGTGTTATATTATATCATCCTTGTACTAATGTGTTATATCATATCATCTTTGTACTAATGTGTTGTATCATATCATCTCTGAACTACTGTGTTATATCATATCATCTCTGAACTACTGTCTTATATTATATCATCCTTGTACTAGTGTGTTATATCATATCATCTCTGAACTACTGTGTTATACCATATCATCTCTGAACTACTGTGTTATACCATATCATCTCTGAACTACTGTGGTATATCATATCATCTCTGAACTACTGTGTTATACCATATCATCTCTGAACTACTGTGTTATATCATATCATCTCTGAACTACTGTGTTATATCATCTCTGAACTACTGTGTTATACCATATCATCTCTGAACTACTGTGTTATATCATATCATCTCTGAACTAATGTGTTATATCATATCATCTCTGAACTACTGTGTTATACCATATCATCCTGGTACTAATGTCCTATATCATATCATCCTTGTACTAATGTGTTATATCATATCATCCTTGTACTAATGTCCTATATCATATCATTCTTGTACTTATGTGTTTATCATATCATCCTTGTACTAATGTGTTATATCATATCATTCTTGTTCTAATGTCTTATATTATATCATCCTTGTACTAATGTGTTATATCATATCATCCTTGTATTAATGTGTTTTATCATATCATCTCTGAACTACTGTGTTATATCGTATCATCTCTGAAATACTGTCTTATATTATATCATCCTTGTACTAGTGTGTTATATCATATCATCTCTGAACTACTGTGTTATATCATATCATCTCTGAACTACTGTGGTATATCATATCATCTCTGAACTACTGTGTTATACCATATCATCTCTGAACTACTTTGTTATATCATATCATCTCTGAACTACTGTGTTATATCATCTCTGAACTACTGTGTTATACCATATCATCTCTGAACTAATGTGTTATATCATATCATCTCTGAACTACTGTGTTATATCATATCATCTCTGAACTACTGTGTTATATCATATCATCTCTGAACTACTGTGGTATATCATATCATCTCTGAACTACTGTGTTATACCATATCATCTCTGAACTACTGTGTTATATCATATCATCTCTTAACTACTGTGTTATATCATATCATCTCTGAACTACTGTGGTATATCATATCATCTCTGAACTACTGTGTTATACCATATCATCTCTGAACTACTTTGTTATATCATATCATCTCTGAACTACTGTGTTATATCATCTCTGAACTACTGTGTTATACCATATCATCTCTGAACTAATGTGTTATATCATATCATCTCTGAACTACTGTGTTATATCATATCATCTCTGAACTACTGTGGTATACCATATCATCTCTGAACTACTGTGTTATATCATATCATCTCTGAACTAATTAGTTATATCAAATCATCTCTGTACTACTGTGTTATACCATATCATCCTTGTACTAATGTGTCATATCATATCATCCTTGTACTTATGTGTTTATCATATCATCCTTGTACTAATGTGTTATATCATATCATTCTTGTACTTATGTGTTTTATCATATCATCTTTGTACTAATGTGTTATATCATATCATTCTTGTACTAATGTCTTATATTATATCATCCTTGTACTAATGTGTTATATCATATCATCCTTGTACTAATGTGTTGTATCATATCATCTCTGAACTACTGTGTTATATCATATCATCTCTGAACTACTGTCTTATATTATATCATCCTTGTACTAGTGTGTTATATCATATCATCTCTGAACTACTGTGTTATACCATATCATCTCTGAACTACTGTGTTATACCATATCATCTCTGAACTACTGTGTTATATCATATCATCTCTGAACTACTGTGTTATATCATATCATCTCTGAACTACTGTGTTATATCATCTCTAGATTAATGTGTTATACCATATCATCTCTGAACTACTGTGTTATATCATATCATCTATGAACTCATGTGCTATATCATATCATCTCTGAACTACTGTGTTATACCATATCATCCTGGTACTAATGTCTTATATCATATCATCCTTGTACTAATGTGTTATATCATATCATCCTTGTACTTATGTGTTTATCATATCATCCTTGTACTTATGTGTTATATCATATCATTCTTGTACTTATGTGTTTTATCATATCATCCTTGTACTAATGTGTTATATCATATCATTCTTGTACTAATGTCTTATATTATATCATCCTTGTACTAATGTGTTATATCATATTATTTCTGAACTACTGTGTTATAACCATATCATCTCTGAACTACTGTCTTATATCATATCATCTCTGAACTAATGTGTTATGCCATATCATCCTGGTACTAATGTCTTATATCATATCCTCCTTGTACTAATGTGTTATATCATATCATTCTTGTACTAATGTCTTATATTATATCATCCTTGTACTAATGTGTTGTATCATATCATCTCTGAACTACTGTGTTATATCATATCATCTCTGAACTACTGTCTTATATTATATCATCCTTGTACTAATGTGTTATATCATATCATCTCTGAACTACTGTGTTATACCATATCATCTCTGAACTACTGTGTTATATCATATCATCTCTAAACTACTGTGTTATACCATATCATCTCTGATTTACTGTGTTATATCATATCATCTCTGAACTACTGTGTTATACCATATCATCTCTGAACTACTGTGTTATACCATATCATCTCTGAACTACTGTGTTATACCATATCATCTCTGAACTACTGTGTTATATCATATCATCTCTGAACTACTGTGTTATATCATATCATCTCTGAACTACTGTGTTATATCATCTCTGAACTACTGTGTTATACCATATCATCTCTGAACTACTGTGTTATATCATATCATCTCTGAACTAATGTGTTATATCATATCATCTCTGAACTACTGTGTTATACCATATCATCCTTGTACTAATGTGTTATACCATATCATCCTGGTACTAATGTCTTATATCATATCTTCCATGTACTAATGTGTTATATCATATCATCCTTGTACTTATGTGTTTATCATATCATCCTTGTACTAATGTGTTATATCATATCATTCTTGTACTTATGTGTTTTATCATATCATCCTTGTACTAATGTGTTATATCATATCATCCTTGTACTAATGTGTTATATCATATCATTCTTGTACTTATGTGTTTTATCATATCATCCTTGTACTAATGTGTTATATCATATCATTCTTGTACTAATGTCTTATATTATATCATCCTTGTACTAATGTGTTATATCATATCATCTCTGAACTACTGTGTTATAACCATATCATCTCTGAACTACTGTGTTATGCCATATCATCCTGGTATTAATGTCTTATATCATATCATCCTTGTACTAATGTGTTATATCATATCATTCTTGTACTAATGTCTTATATTATATCATCCTTGTACTAATGTGTTGTATCATATCATCTCTGAACTACTGTCTTATATCATATCATCTCTGAACTACTGTCTTATATTGTATCATCCTTGTACTAATGTGTTATATCATATCATCTCTGAACTACTGTGTTATACCATATCATCTCTGAACTACTGTGTTATATCATATCATCTCTGAACTACTGTGTTATACCATATCATCTCTGATTTACTGTGTTATATCATATCATCTCTGAACTACTGTGTTATATCATATCATCTCTGAACTACTGTGTTATACCATATCATCTCTGAACTACTGTTTTATATTATATCATCTCTGAACTAATGTGTTATATCATATCATCTCTGAACTACTGTGTTATACCATATCAACCTGGTACTAATGTCTTATATCATATCATCCTTGTACTAATGAGTTATATCATATCATCCTTGTACTTATGTGTTTATCATATCATCCTTGTACTAATGTGTTATATCATATCATTCTTGTTCTAATGTCTTATATTATATCATCCTTGTACTAATCTGTTATATCATATCATCCTTGTACTTATGTGTTTATCATATCATCCTTGTACTAATGTGTTATATCATATCATTCTTGTTCTTATGTGTTATATTATATCATCCTTGTACTAATGTGTTATATCATATCATCTTTGTACTAATGTGTTGTATCATATCATCTCTGAACTACTGTGTTATATCATATCATCTCTGAACTACTGTCTTATATTATATCATGCTTGAACTAATGTGTTATATCATATCATCTCTGAACTACTGTGTTATATCATATCATCTCTGAACTACTGTGTTATACCATATCATCTCTGATTTACTGTGTTATATCATATCATCTCTGAACTACTGTGTTATATCATATCATCTCTGAACTACTGTGTTATACCATATCATCTCTGAACTACTGTGTTATATCATATCATCTCTGAACTAATGTGTTATATCATATCATCTCTGAACTACTGTGTTATACCATATCATCCTGGTACTAATGTCTTATATCATATCATCCTTGTACTAATGTGTTATATCATATCATCCTTGTACTTATGTGTTTATCATATCATCCTTGTACTAATGTGTTATATCATATCATCCTTGTACTAATGTGTTATATCATATCATCCTTGTACTTATGTGTTTATTATATCATCCTTGTACTAATGTGTTATATCATTTCATCCTTGTACTTATGTGTTTATCATATCATCCTTGTACTTATGTGTTATATCATATCATTCTTGTACTTATGTGTTTTATTATATCATCCTTGTACTAATGTGTTATATCATATCATTCTTGTACTAATGTCTTATATTATATCATCCTTGTACTAATGTGTTATATCATATCATCCTTGTACTAATGTGTTGTATCATATCAGCTCTGAACTACTGTGTTGTATCATATCATCTCTGAACTACTGTCTTATATTATATCATCCTTGTACTAGTGTGTTATATCATATCATCTCTGAACTACTGTGTTATACCATATTATCTCTGAACTACTGTGTTATACCATATCATCTCTGAACTACTGTGTTATATCATATCATCTCTGAACTACTGTGTTATATCATATCATCTCTGAACTACTGTGTTATATCATCTCTGAACTACTGTGTTATGCCATATCATCTCTGAACTACTGTGTTATATCATATCATCTCTGAACTAATGTGTTATATCATATCATCTCTGAACTACTGTGTTATACCATATCATCCTGGTACTAATGTCTTATATCATATCATCCTTTTACTAATGTGTTATATCATATCATCCTTGTACTTATGTGTTTATCATATCATCCTTGTACTAACGTTTTATATCATATCATTCTTGTACTTATGTGTTTTATCATATCATCCTTGTACTAATGTGTTATATCATATCATTCTTGTACTAATGTCTTATATTATATCATCCTTGTACTAATGTGTTATATCATATCATCTCTGAACTACTGTGTTATACCATATCATCTCTGAACTACTGTGTTATATCATATCATCTCTGAACTACTGTGTTATATCATATCATCTCTGAACTACTGTGTTATATCATATCATCTCTGAACTACTGTGTTATATCATATCATCTCTGAACTACTGTGTTATGCCATATCATCCTGGTACTAATGTCTTATATCATATCATCATTGTACTAATGTGTTATATCATATCATTCTTGTACTAATGTCTTATAGTATATCATCCTTGTACTAATGTGTTATATCATATCATCCTTGTACTTATGTGTTTATCATATCATCCTTGTACTAATGTGTTATATCATATCATTCTTGTACTTATGTGTTTTATTATATCATCCTTGTACTAATGTGTTGTATCATATCATCCATCTCTGAACTACTGTATTATATCATATCATCTCCGAACTACTGTCTTATATTATATCATCCTTGTACTAATGTGTTATATCATATCATCTCTGAACTACTGTGTTATACCATATCATCTCTGAACAACTGTGTTATATCATATCATCTCTGAACTACTGTGTTATACCATATCATCTCTGAACTACTGTTTTATATCATATCATCTCTGAACTAATGTGTTATATCATATCATCTCTGAACTACTGTGTTATACCATATCATCCTGGTACTAATGTCTTATATCATATCATCCTTGTACTAATGTGTTATATCATATCATCCTTGTACTAATGTCTTATATCATATCATCCTTGTACTAATGTCTTATATCATATCATCCTTGTACTAATGTGTTATATCATATCATCCTTGTACTTATGTGTTTATCATATCATCCTTGTACTAATGTGTTATATCATATCATTCTTGTACTTATGTGTTATATTATATCATCCTTGTACTAATGTGTTATATTATATCATCTTTGTACTAATGTGTTGTATCATATCATCTCTGAACTACTGTGTTATATCATATCATCTCTGAACTACTGTCTTATATTATATCATCCTTGTACTAGTGTGTTATATCATATCATCTCTGAACTACTGTGTTATACCATATCATCTCTGAACTACTGTGTTATACCATATCATCTCTGAACTACTGTGGTATATCATATCATCTCTGAACTACTGTGTTATACCATATCATCTCTGAACTACTGTGTTATATCATATCATCTCTGAACTACCGTGTTATATCATCTCTGAACTACTGTGTTATACCATATCATCTCTGAACTACTGTGTTATATCATATCATCTCTGAACTAATGTGTTATATCATATCATCTCTGAACTACTGTGTTATACCATATCATCCTGGTACTAATGTCCTATATCATATCATCCTTGTACTAATGTGTTATATCATATCATCCTTGTACTTATGTGTTTATCATATCATCCTTGTACTAATGTGTTATATCATATCATCTCTGAACTACTGTGTTATATCGTATCATCTCTGAACTACTGTGTTATATCATATCATCTCTGAACTACTGTGGTATATCATATCACCTCTGAACTACTGTGTTATACCATATCATCTCTGAACTACTTTGTTATATCATATCATCTCTGAACTACTGTGTTATATCATCTCTGAACTACTGTGTTATACCATATCATCTCTGAACTAATGTGTTATATCATATCATCTCTGAACTACAGTGTTATACCATATCATCCTGGTACTAATGTCTTATATCATATCATCCTTGTACTAATGTGTTATATCATATCATCCTTGTACTTATGTGTTTATCATATCATCCTTGTACTAATGTGTTATATCATATCATTCTTGTACTTATGTGTTTTATCATATCACCCTTGTACTAATGTGTTATATCATATCATTCTTGTACTAATGTCTTATATTATATCATCCTTGTACTAATGTGTTATATCATATCATCTCTGAACTACTGTGTTATACATATCATCTCTGAACTACTGTGTTATACCATATCATCTCTGAACTACTCTGTTATGCCATATTATCCTGGTACTAATGTCTTATATCATATCATCCTTGTACTAATGTGTTATATCATATCATCTCTGAACTACTGTGTTATATCATATCATCCGTGTACTAATGTGTTATAGTATATCATCCTCACAAATTTTCGTTGTTTATGCTAAATCCGTTGTAAAAGTAAGTACCTGTGTATAATTAGTGATTAATTTAAGTTATTATTTGTTTATGACTGATCATTTATAAGAATAATACGTATTGATTGTTTATTAATTAACATAATACAATAATTGATTAACATAATTAATACAAGTAATAGATAGAGTATGTTCTCATTGGCTTGGTTGATTGAAACATCGACATTGGGGTAGCCAATCGGTGTTTAAATCAAGCAACAAGATGAGACTATACTTGTATTGAAGCATGTCAATTTCATCTGCCTGTCATACTCTAACTTCCGATTACTGGTAGTTAGAGTACCCCAGTCATTCTGACGGCCAGTCATTCTGACAGGTGTTATTTTCAATTAATGATATACAACTCTGCAAGTAAAAAGGAAATGTCAGCGACCATCTCAAAACTAATTTATTAATGCAATAATTAATTAATATAACGCTTTACTTTATAAAACAATTAATTAACATGTTACATTAATTAATTCCAGCTGATAGTACACACAATGAAGACAGTCGCGTGTTTGAAGGTAAACATTACGTTTTGTTGCTATGTTGTTGTTATATTGGTGTATGGGTGTACGAAGTAGTTAAATGAAACCTTACAATTATCGTATAATATTTATTTTTTTGGTGTAATATTAATTTATTTGATATCATTGATCAGGCTTCCTAATGTATTTGCGTGTTAAGAAGGTATTTATTTCAGTAACACATTGTTAATCACTGATAGTTTGCGTTGAAAACTAGAAGATTTGGTATGTGCCAAATAATTGACAGTTTTATGGTAAAAACAACCATTGTTCACAATACAATTATTTGTATTCACAGAATTCATTATAATACCGAGAACATTGAGGACAAACATATATAATACATAGAATGAGAATTACGGAAGATTTGTATAAGTGTTTATTATATTATTGGTGTTTACTGCGGGAAAAAAGAACACTTTACAGTGCATTTAGCTTGCCAACCGGTGTGTTTGTGATGTCTTATTTACATTGTAATTGATGATTTGTTTTAGTTTGTTTTCCGTTGACTGTGCTCTGTGACAGCCACATTTCCTGTTTGACTTGTATGCATTTTCTCTGCAGAATGCAGTAGGAGAGCCATGCCTCAGCTGGGTCCACAGTATTTTGAGACTTACCTATGGGGTGTTGGTTTTATACCGTACACATGTCATGGAGATAGGGTGTACAGTCAGCAAATGTGTGCGTGTGTCGTCGGGTCAGGTCAGTACGAAACTCTGTAGATTAATTAAATGTTACCCTTTCGCCATCGTCGGAACCCATGTTTGATTGATTACGTTATCACTCCATTCATCTTTTCGCTGCCACTGTCGAATACATTTATTTTTACGACCAGTGTAAACCCAGATCAGCCAGTGCAGGCTGATAAGGGTTTACACTGTTCGCCACTTAGAAAATACCACTTTATATATGAAATATCACTGGAAGGTTTGAATTCAAATTTTAGCAGACGACATTTGAAATTTGGTGGTGAACGGGTTAACTTTCTTAAATTCTTATATATCTATTATTCTTGAATGAAACTGACATTAGACGAATTTATTACGTCAGGTCACGAGACTATATTTGTTTGGCATAGCTATCGGGAAGTAGTTACAAAGCATATTTTAGTATGTTATGTTGAACTGTTCCACCATATCTGTTTGAAATTACAATAGAATTATTTTCAAATATAAGTTTCATTTCTTTTTCAGGTTGATGCGAGACAGAGTCTTAAGTAAACGTGTTGCAGTGATTGTGTTTTCTTACCAAAACAATCATATTCTGCTATTCATATATGTTTATTAAAATGTTTGTCTTGTACTAACGTTTTGTTGAATTTGTAATACTAAAGCAACATTCATTCGAATTGTATTTATTGTCGTCTATTCAGGTCCATGTTACAAAATCAAACTTTATAAAAAAGGAAGTTATAAATAATGTCATCCAACACCATAAACACTTTCATATTTAGATTTTAAAATAAGGTTGAAGAAGACTGCGAAAATTTGTCTTTTCAAAACACTGTTATGAACAAATGTACTGTATATGACCTGAACACTAGGGTAGAGTTTTAATAATATGTTTTATAGTGTTATTTTGCCGTTATTTGGCTTGTTAGTTTCTTTAAGTTTAGTTGGTGATATCACCAAGTAAGTTATTCTGATATCGCCCGCGTTAATAGATAGTATGACATATAGGTATGAATGGGTGGCAAAAATCAATGTGTAGGCACCATTTTTCTAGGGGTGTACGGACAATTTTGAAATTCTATATCGCCGTAGCTGCATTATGAGGCATTTTGAGGCATATTTTGCAGTTTTTGCTGTACACTATACACCAAAACCCCCCACCTCACCCCCACCCACCTTCAGTTTTTTAGCATTTTTATATTTTTCATTTTTGAGGAAAAAGTGTAGGCACGTACCTACATTGCCTATAGGAAGCTATGCCACTGTATACTATTTGGTGACATCATTTATAAGCGATATCACTCATACAGATAGGTCCAGCTGGCTTGCGGAACGTCGGTGGTTCTACCCAGGTGCCCGCCCGTGCACGAAAATTGCCCGGAGGGGCACCTGGGGTCTTCCTCCACCAATGGAAGCTGGAAAGTCGCCATATGACCTTAGCTGTTGGTGCGACTATAAAATCCAATTCAATTCAATTCAATTCATACAGATAGGTGGACAAAGTCATCCATTTGTTTTGAATGCTTTTTAAAGCAGGTTTGTAATATCCTATATTCAAATGATTCGAATTGAATGTTGTTTAAAGGCTGATCAACACAGTATAGGTTATCTAGAGCCGCCCCAGAGAGAGGGGAAGGATACATAGGAATCCGGGAACCTGCCCTACTCTTATTATCGAATAGATTCCTATGGTTCTTTAACGTGCTCGGAGGATAGACCGATACACGGGACCGCCCGGTTTACGTCCCCATCCGACGGACGAGGTCAAGTGTCTTGCCCAAGAACACACCGACGGAACTCAGTGGAACCACGGAGGATTGAACCCGGGGCCTCCGGTTACAAATCCGCCTCGCTACCGACTGCGCCACGCCAGCCCCTCATTTGAATAGGTGATATCCGAAAGTTTACATGCATTTTATTATTTAGATAATATATTGAAATATCTACTAATATAATAAAAAAATAATTTCATCCAATCAGGTACTGCAGATGTATACTAAAAAGGTCCTGATCCAATCAATAGCGTTAAATTTGTCTTTAGCATGGTCGCTGAAATTCCCTTTGTAATTTGCACAGTTGAAAATTGGAATTGCAACATGGTCGCTGATATTTCCTTTGTATTTGCACAGTTTGCACATTTGCACATTTAACTGAAAATAACACATGTTAGAATGACTGGTTCACTCTATCTACCAGTTATCGAAAGTTAGAGTATGGTAGACAGATGACATGGACATGCTACAAAACAAATGTTTGGTTGGTTGATTTTAACACCTCGATGGACTGTAACGCCCATCGCCCATCTCGATGTTTAAATCAACATACTCGATGATGACGACGCCTTGTTCTAGCGTAAAATCAAATACAGTCATTGAGGTGTGCATGCACTAAACGTATAATGGGAGAAATATAATCACAAGTTTATCCATGTGAGATAGGAGAGCCTCCTCCTTAGTTACAATTCTGACCCTCGGATGAGATTTCCCTATCTCACACGGACACTCGTGACGGATTCTTCTAGTCTCGGTGAAATTTCAGAGCTGTTTATTCCATCTCGATGCTTATTGTCTGATACTTTAATATTTATTTTAAAAAACACATACAGGAAACTATGGCTGTTATCGATCATATACTTATCGAACACAAAATTATCCCACCATCAACAGATTCATTTAACAACAGAGTTTCACCGTTTCTGACAGTATATATAACGTATTTATTTCGAGAATCCACACTCTATAGACACAGTATAAACGGTTTTAACTATTAGGTCAAACCCAAAAAGTGGATCGTTGAATTAAGAGTTACCACCTCATAATTCATTTTACGCATATTCAATCACGAGTATTTTAAGATCCCGTGAATATAACCTATACTTTTAATCGGCAAATACACATCAATATATTATCTGAACAACACGATAGAGCCTTGATCAACGGAATTGGTAATGCAATTTGGCTATTATTTGGCGGGTTAGTGAGTATCCAACGAGATGTTAACATGATGTCATGAAATATGCCGAGTTTTGTCAAAAGTTTCATGGCATATGCCGAGGCTTGAAATATGCGAGGTATGTCCATGTGTTAGCACAGATATTTCATGAAATATGCCGAGGTATGTCGATGTGTTAGTAGAGATATTTCATGATCTATGCAGAGGCTTGAAATATGCAGAGATCTTCTTGATTTAAACATATTTTATTGCCAATATTTTACATACAGAGCAAATATAAACAAATATTATAATGACAAATGGGTTGGGTAAAATGTTTTACCAACATTAGATTAAACCCTTCCCAGAGATAATCTTAGGAGTGAATGATGAAACATACTAACCAGCATGTTATTACAGCTTTCGTCCTATGTCTTTCCATTTTGCCCCGGTCCGTCCCCTCTATCCCAAAACATGCAAACAAATGTACTGCTCGCAATACTTCAAAATTAATGTCAATAAATAAAAGAAGAATTGTCCCCATGCATATGCTTGTCATGTCGTCACCTGCATGCACGTACGTATCAGGAAATGCCATTATACATCTGGCGATCCTTTAAAGGTTTGTATTTGTTTGTGTTTTACGTCATTTTCTACACATTTATTTTAACATTTACGTGTACACATACTTCAAACGTCGAAAATATTTTATGTGCGTTTTATCGAGTATATATATAGATTTTCTTCCACATTTGTATGTTGTTTTTACAGTTAGTTTGACTCAAAATGAGTTCTAGTATGAAGCTGTATATAATCACTGATTTAAAATGTGCCATATGTCTATAAATAGCATAAATATTACATAAGAATACCCCACCCACCTCAATTATAATGTGTAATATTATACTTAACGCTAACTATTTTGTCACATTTTTATATTTTCGCCATATGAATCCAAGTAGAATTTAAAAGTTACATATTTTGTCATTTGTACATAGAGCATTCAGATATTATTCTCGTAGAGTAATTTAGGTTTCAGGATATCTCCGTCAACACTTCAAAGTTAAATGTCGCGCTAAATACATTTTCCGTTTTCTTTAGTTAATTCAACAGACCTCAATTAACATAATAATTTCGATCACTCTCAACATTTTCGATGCTGGTTGAATGAGCAGAATTTAAATAACTGTTACCTCTGCATTCTTCACACATAGGCGAGAATTCCCGTCCGTGTTTTTACATGTACAGCGTGCCGTCCGGCAATCCGACTTACATTTGCATCTGACAACTTTCAACAAACACTCTGGTGCAGGGGCTTTCAGAGTTTGTACACCTACCAACTTCCCTTTTGATAATTTCCAACCCAGTCTTCAGGCATGATATCTTCTTTGTCATTCCATACTTGAAGTTGATGGAACACTCTCAGGCTATGATGAACTGCTGCTGCCGACGTTGGTGGTATACTTTCAGGGGTCACAAACGTAACGCTTGAAGATACTTTCTGAAAGAACTTATTGACTCTTAGTGAATCAAGTGTGTCCCCTGGTTTTCCATTGTGCAAAATGACTACGGCCTCCTCCACCGCTCGTACAATTTCCTCCTTCGTTGCATTTTCAGAACCAAAAACAGCTGCACACTCGCGGAAGTTTTGATTTGTTTGAAATTTCGTCAGCGATAAGCCCTTACCAATGCCCAATAGGCAAGATGTTGTATCACATCCAAGTATAGCATGTATGAAAAGTATGTTCTTGCATATTTTTTCTCCAAGCTTCACATTTATTCGCTTAATGTCCCAGATCTTTCGTTTTGATTTCATGTTCTTCTTTTTTTCAGGGTTGAAGTAAATGCTGTGAGTTTCGGGATTGGCGTAATAACACAGAAGCACTAACAAGTCTGTATCATCTCCGATCACAACTATTGGCGTAATTGCTGCATGTTCAACAGCCGTAGTTACTATAAGGACATCTGCATCCCCCAATGCTTGATGTGTTTTAATTCCACTGGCATTCAGCATCTCACTTAACATGCTTATAAAACGTTGCTTGTTCTTCGAGTTAGCAAGAAACATATCCTTTTTCATGTTCACTGTCATGTCACATAGAAAGTTTATTGTCTTCCCTACCTGACCTGAATTACGCCGTAGGTGTGCGGTATCGTTCGTTAACCATCAAATATTACCACAGCATCACTTCTGTACTTGATGATAATATATTGTGCGTAAAAATTACACATCCCATCATACGTAATACCTCGAGGCCACGGAATGCGTTGTAGTAATGCCCCACCAGCCAGCACATATTGAACATCTGCAGGGATAGTTGTGGATGGATTGAATATCAATACAACTCCAAAGTGCTTCAGCTAACTTGGGCTTGTTTGCTGCTCTAAGCAAACCATCTTTATCAAAGAGCCCAGGAGGGTAAATGCACAATTCTTATGTGAACAAGGAAGATAGCTCTTCATTAGGAATCATACCTCTAGCAGCAGAAATTAATCTTTGAAACAATAACTGCGATCAACGTGTACTTTTTCATCATGTTTTTTCTTCTTAAAAGAATTCTCATTTACAATAGTCCCTTCCATGGATTTCACAATGTCTTTTCCAATTTCTTTGGCACTGTCAACATTAACTGTCTGATCTGCAAGTACACCGCTAGCTATACTACCGAGAGAAGGATCTTCACTAAATGGATTTCTTGATATTCTGGTATTGCTGCTGTCTTTGTGCTATTCACTTGATGTGTATAGAACACCAGTCAGTTCTTGCATCGCCTGATTTACTTCTGCACATGCTGGTTAGATAACAATCAAACCTTTCTCTGGACTTCAGTCATGCCTCTACCTCTTGTGAGACCGCCAGATGTTTTCATACTCTGCATTAGCATTTGCTCAATTACCAAATCCTTAGAAAGTCCAGCCCAGTATCTGTCGCTTAACCTAACAACATGATATCCTTCTTGGAATGACTTGAATACGTTGTGATGTTTTACTTCAAGTTGTGACATGCTATATAGGTACAGATATACTGACTTAGCATATAGATTATGTCCTGAAGATGCAAAGTATGGTAATTTCTGATAACGCATACAGATGGAGAGCCCAGTTTCCTGTACATTCAGCCTTGATAAACAATCTCAACAGTTCAACCATTTCAAGGTATTGCATCCATAACGATGCAGTCCTTCTTTTAGCCAATGATGTCTTGTATCTGTCCAATGATGCACCAATTTTATCAAATATATTATCTGAACAAACTGTGTGTATGTCTATTTCATTGCTTAGCAATTTCCGGAGGAGTTCTTCTGCGTCTGTCAAGTCATTTTGCGTTTCACCTTCTGGATTTATTATATCCGATTCAAACTTTATCAGAATATCCAAAAGTGCCTTCCCATAAGTCTGTAATACTTGTGCTTGTACTTGGTTCAAGTTCTGCTCTTTCGTGGAATTGGCTAGTTTCCTCTTCTGACAATGAATTGTAAAACTCTATGGGAGAGATACATCATACACTTTAGACAGCATAATACTATTAAGGACTGCTTCTGTGAGAATGTGTCCCCTTATCGCTCCTGATATCGCCTTTCCACTGAGAATATGTGAAAACAGCTGTATCGGCATAAATAATCTCTAGTAATTCTTGCAGTCCGGACCCTCCCATCAGATGGCCAATGCTTCCAAGAAAACTAATTTCAATGTGAAGTCCTCCTAGCCTTAAAACAATGTTTGGGATAGCGCTATTTGATGGTTCATTCTGTTCTATTTCAAATGCCTTCCACAACGGAGGCTGGTCAAAAGTGAGAATCGGTGTAACGTCATATTGCTTAGCCTGCTCGCTCACGAAGTTCATAGTTGAATAAATACAGGATTCATCACTTGATTTCAAATCGATCATCGGCATAAATACTATCGATGACTTGCCAGGGTGAGGGCCATGCTGAACCATCTGCATGAACCCATTCCATGAGGGTGTCTAGGATTTCAGTACCAGGATGTTTTCCATAGCAGGTCAGCATTACATGTGTCATTCAAAATTGGAAGTATCTGAAGTTTTCCATACTTTAATGAAGCCATACTGTTGTCCTGTGGTTTGTAAAAGCTTATATTTATTCTACCGAGGCTTATGAAATCATCTGAAGACACCGTTAATTTTGGTGTAGGTTTGCCAGATCTAGTTGCTGCTGCAATATTGCCCATTCCATGAAATGTATTAAATCCATCAATTGTTCTGATGTTATGGTCTACATTATCTGCAACATGCCGAACAAATCTACCCGGTATAAAACCTTGGATTAAACCGTCGTTAATTGTTTTACACACCACCTCGCGAAAACACATGACACTTCATGTCGTCTGCATTCAGGTTCTAAATTTCTTCTGTATGATCGCTGTGTTTCCCCCAATCATACAAATATATTACATAACCAATATAACATACATACCTATCACGTATTTTGACATTATTGAAAATGAATGGTTAAATGCCACAAATAGCATGTCTTCGACTGTTTACGTCAGCGACAGTATCATGGGATGTTTACAAATTGATTCTGCGTTCTAATTGTCTATGGTGTACTTTTAGTGTCATCACATGTGGAATAACTATAGTCAAATTAAACCTGGAACATTAAATGATGTGTTTGACATGTTTTTGGTTATATACATAGAGTTGAACTTAATATTTCATTTAAAATGAGATAATGTATGTAGTTAACAATCTTCACACTTGATAAAATGTGGGTGGGGTAATATTATATCGCCTTATTATCTAATGTGGATATTTTTATATAATAAATGTAATGAAAGTATGTAATTTTGTTAGAAATATGTTAACTTTCTAAACAGTCTTTCTTTACAAGAGTGTATACCAATGCAGGGACACATACTTATTCATAAACGCCGATATGTAAACAATGTATAATTGTAAAACAGCTATGCTAAAACTCCCGAAAAAAATCAAATCATATTCTTCGATTTTCCTCAACTTTCTTTAGTGTATACATATACATTAGAGGTATCCAAATTCATCAAGACACCTTATGTTGCAATTTATGACGGGCTAGAGCTAACTTGATTGGACTACATGTAAGGTTATATATGACGGTCGATTTTTTTGTGGTGGAGGCAGACCACCCAGTTTTAGGTTATAATAGCGCAAATGAGTCTCCATTGCCCTTCCATAGTAAAGTTAGAATTTTGACAACCTGTTAAAAACTCAAACCTCGTTAGAATTCTGGGAAACTTACTTTATCATGCAAATAAACATGTCTGCTATTAAACATCAACAAGGAAATAGGGGGTTTAATACCTTCTAAGAAACATTTCTTCAGTTGTTTACTAACACCGGGTCAAAGGTCAACACTATTTTTACCCCTTGCAATTTCATACCCTGTCTACTTTCACTTCTCAAATTTATATCAAAATCTGTCAAAAACATGATGAGCTGCATTTTCAAATATCAACAACATGTCCAGAATACAGTTACAGCCAAAAAATAACAGGAAACTGCACTAAAAAAAGTTTTTAAAGAAAAAAAGATTAGCACTCTTTAATACAGAACTACTTTCGACTGCACCAGGCGAGCACATCCTGTTGATTTAGTGTAATTAGACCTACCTCCCGCCATCCGTAAGAATCCGCCATCCGTAAGAACCCGCCATCCGTAAGAATCGCCACTTGATCCTTAAAGGGGTACACGGCAATCTTGATTTTTTAAAAATCACGACGTTTCGTTAGTTTTTCTACTTATTTTGCATTTGTTCAATCATCAATATTAATGATAGGAATTGTATAAAGCACATTGGTTTTGTATATCACTAATTGTTGATAATATTGCATCAATAGTGTATTTAAACCTATGGCAAAATAAGATAAAAAAAAGAAAACTCAATTGTTTATTCAGTTATTCAGACAGGTTTAAACGTAAAAATGATACTGGATAAATAAATCGCGACGCCAATTTCAATGGTTGATAAACCGTTCGAGATTGCCGTGTGTCCCTCTAAAAGGGCACACTGCACTATTGAAAAGGCTAACAAGCATAACAATTAGAATCTCGATTTATTAATTAGATATATTGCTTGCTTTAAATCTGCTTGCATACAAGTAAAGATAATACAGTTTCGACTTTTCATTTTGTCTTCGTTATTATATACCCTTTAACACTATTATTCATGACAGTGGCTTTCAAATATGCAAGTTTTTATTGAAAATTGGCGCGTGTCCCTTTAAGTTGACAGTAAGATGAACATTTGATCTGATAAACGTCGTTTACAAACCCTGGGCGACCTTGAAATCGCATAAGGCTATAAGACGAAAACGAAAGAAGAAGTATAATTCATAACGTGATTTTACAAACTTAAGTTA
Organism: Cyrtodaria siliqua; assembly: GCA_037043455.1. Taxonomy (NCBI): domain Eukaryota; kingdom Metazoa; phylum Mollusca; class Bivalvia; order Adapedonta; family Hiatellidae; genus Cyrtodaria; species Cyrtodaria siliqua. The sequence goes on from JAWPHD010007744.1 coordinate 34,615, forward strand.
AGTTTATAAACTTAAACCGAGTAAAACCACTGTGAAGCATTAAGGTAAGTTGTTTATTATTTACGTTTACGTCTATAAACCTTCTGATAATTTCCTTTGTTTTCGAAACATTCCGAACTGTTGATTTGATCTAGTTTAGTTACTGAGTGGAGGGGTAGGATACATTATTTGTGTATATTTAATGTTACACTAATTAAATGTGTTTACATTATCTCAAATTTATGTAATATCGCACACGATATATTGAGTATAGATATTGTAAAATAGTTACGCATATACGTTAGTTTAATTAGTGTTAGAAGAAATGATGTTAACGTGGCAACTTTCGTTTTCTACATATTTTACATTATAGATATACGTATACGTATACAGTATATACGCAATTTGTAACTGTGTTTATATATGTATATAAGTAAACAAGGAACAATGAATTGGCTTTACATTCGATATCTTGTTGTGTAAAAATCGAATAGGAATATGTCATTGAGAAAAAATGTCTAATATACTGTGTTGTACTATATTTAAAAATATGTTTGTGACTGACCTTTATATAATTCCTTTGTTTAGGTGTCAGACAACCTTCACAATGCCGACTTTACAGAGTGACCATCTCATGGTGGTCGCTATTGACTTTGGGACGACCTACTCCGGATATGCATTTTCACTGGGCGTAGAGTTCGAGTCGGAACCCACAAAGATATCATCCAACACCCCATGGATAGCCTCTCAGGGATTAGGTACGGATCTCGGATGGGTGGGGTAAATCACTATAAAACGTAATGGGTGATCAAAAACATAGGTTTTAAGACTACACACATATAAATTCGCAATGAACACACTATTATATGTTTGCAATCATTATAATGATATAATGCACAAATAAATAGATACTATTGTCAACTAGCAAATGCATCATTTGACTCAGTTTTCACAGCAATGTGTACATATTGAAAAGTAGGCTGTTTTAGAATTTTCATGGATTTCCAAAAACTAAAAAAAAACATATTTTCGATATGTGCGTTTCAGCCATACATCATATCAACACCTGTTCAGTAAACCGGAACATGCCTAATACGCAGATATTGTATGTGATTATCGGTGTCGAGATTTAAATATATCAGCAACCAAATGCAATCCACGTTAACATTCACCTGTAATACTAGTTGTGTTTTTTTCACTACTTTTTTAACGTTTTTGTTTCAGTATCACACAAAACGCCTTCATGCGTCTTGCTGAAACCAGACAAGTCGTTCTATAAGTTTGGATACGAAGCTGAAGATATGTATAACGATCTTGCCCAGGATGACACAAAGGACCATAAAAGTTACTACTATTTCAAAAGATTCAAAATGATTCTGCATTCTAGGCCGGTAAGAAGATAATGTGTTTGTGATTAAAAACTCTAACATATGTAGCATCAATCTTGCCTGAACTGAGATTCGAACCTGGGGTATCTGGCTTACTGTACCAGCGCTCTGACCACTGACCACTAAGCTATCAATAAATACTGAAAAGGTGATCCTTTGGAAGCAACAAACACAAACAAGAGAGAAAAGTAGCAGACTCGGTTTTATTTGTAGTCGGGGCAACTTTTTACGGCCGCCACACAGCACTAAACAAACGCTAGTGTGAATGTCAATAAATACTGAAAAGGTGATCCTTTTGAAGCAACAAACACAAACAAGAAACGTGGTTTGGTTGGCAACATAACGGATTAACATTTAACAGTAAGGGGAGACTAACATTAGTAATGCATTTAAATACATCTCATTGTGACCTAGCCAGTATCAGTTTAGTAATGTTTTGGGGCCTTTGCTCATTGGCACTGCCTATGCCGGGTATTCTATAATGTTTACATCTTCATTTGGTATGTGGCAAAGTCACCACGTAAATAAGTAATTAAACAAATAATGTAAATGAATCATCAATTATCAGGTATAGAAAGACATATTTTTCAAATTAAAAAATATCGGACTACAAACTGCTAGCACCACTGTAAATGTTTAGGAATAAATTTTCAATTGTTACATGTTTACCAATGCTAAAGTATATGTTTAACAATAAGCATCTGTAGAAGCATAACGCCAAGTATGGCATTGACACACACACACACTTGTATTGATTGCAGTATCTTCGACGTGAGACTACAATCGAAGACGAGACGGGCAAGGCGATGGCTGCCATGGATGTGTTCGTGTTCAGTATCCGGTATCTAATGCAGCATGCCTTGTTGACAATAAACAACCAAGGCAAGGCCATTGATGAGATGGACATCCACTGGGTTCTCACCGTGCCGGCAATATGGTCGGATGGAGCAAAACAGTTTATGAGGGAAGCCGCGCAAAAAGTAAGTTTTGGACAAGAACATGTGTGTGCTTTTTGAAATTGTGGAAACGTTTTTCGTAAGACCATGTAACAAAGGCAGATGCAAGAGTTGAGCAGAATGTTTTAGAGTAGCTATCCCGCCAACAACAACCACATTTTACAACATGTGTACATCGTTTCTAAACCCTGATAATATATAGCTTACATTTTTGACAATCCAAATTATATATGGACACAATATAAACGGCTTTAACCAGCCAGGCCAAACCCAAAACTGGAGTATCGAATTAAGAATTACCAACTCATAATTCATTTTACGTATATTCAAACGCAGGTATTTAAAGAACCAGTGAAGACACCTATACGTTTATACGCACATTATACTTATTATATGACCTGAACACCTGGATAGGTAGTTTCTTTAATATGCATTGATACAAACGCAGGTTTTTAAATGATACCGGCTTTTTGTTTTGTATTTACTGGTTACGGCATTGATTTATTTCAACCGTCGTACATGCATTCAACATTGTCTCTGTACCACACACATGAGATCATTAAGAAATGATATAGAATATTGTCCATTTAGTTCTTTGACGCTTCTCTCCTTATTTACATGTTCTTAGACGTGTAATACACAGCATTATAATCTCTAAATAATAGTGCAGATAATATAGGGTTAACTGTATTGAAATAAATAATAGTGCAGATAATATAGGGTTAACTGTATTGAAATAAATAATAGTGCAGATAATATAGGGTTAATTGTATTGAAATAAATAATAGTGCAGATAATATAGGGTTAACTGTATTGAAATAAATAATAGTGCAGATAATATAGGGTTAACTGTATTGAAATAAATAATAGTGCAGATAATATAGGGTTAATTGTATTGAAATAAATAATAGTGCAGATAATATAGGGTTTATTGTATTGAAATAAATAATAGTGCAGATAATATAGGGTTAACTGTATTGAAATAAATAATAGTGCAGATAATATAGGGTTAACTGTATTGAAATAAATAATAGTGCAGATAATATAGGGTTAATTGTATTGAAATAAATAATAGTGCAGATAATATAGGGTTGATTGTATTGAAATAAAGAATAGTGCAGATAATATAGGTTTAACTGAATTGAAATAAATAATAGTGCAGATAATATAGGGTTAATTGTATTGAAATAAATAATAGTGCAGATAATATAGGGTTAACTGTATTGAAATAAATAATAGTGCAGATAATAAAGGGTTAACTGTATTGAAATAAATAATAGTGCAGATAATAAAGGGTTAACTGTATTGAAATAAATAATAGTGCAGATAATATAGGGTTAACTGTATTGAAATAAATAATAGTGCAGATAATATAGGGTTAACTGTATTGAAATAAATAATAGTGCAGATAATATAGGGTTAACTGTATTGAAATAAATAATAGTGCAGATAACATAGGGTTAACTGTATTGAAATAAATAATAGTGCAGATAACATAGGGTTAACTGTATTGAAATAAATAATAGTGCAGATAATATAGGGTTAACTGTATTGAATTTGGAATTTTGCGACAGTATATCAGTCGTTTAATGTCGCAAACTTATGTTTAATGGCGACGCGTTAGCGGAACCGTTAAACACGATTTGACCCCGATAAACGACTGATATATAAGGTCGCAAATTTCTAAAGTTCAATACTGGTTAAGCCATTTCTGATGAATTTCATTGTTTTTGACAGTGTTACTCACACACGCATTGAAATAAAACTAACTGACGTCACGTTTATGACGGTTTAACGTCACATGACGGAATTTGCGACAGGTTATGCGCTATGTAATAGTCCCAAATTGCTTAACGTCAACCAGTGGGATTGCAGGATTTTGCCAAGTGCGTTAGAATAGACAGTTATGAAAGTGACAATGCTCATGTTTCAGGCTGGAATAGAGAGCAACAATCTGAGTATCGCACTGGAACCAGAGGCAGCGTCAGTCTACTGTAAATACTTGCCATCCCACCAACTGTCCAAGGAAGAGATGACCAAGTCGATGTTCAAACCACAGTCCAAATACATGGTCATAGATCTCGGAGGTAAGCTGGATATATAGTCCAAATACATGGTCATAGAACTCGGATGTAAGCTGGATATATACCACAGTCCAAATACATGGTCATAGATCTCGGAGGTAAGCTGGATATATAGTCCAAATACATGGTCATAGATCTCGGAGGTAAGCTGGATATATAGCACAGTCAAAATACATGGTCATAGATCTCGGAGGTAAGCTGGATATATAGTCCAAATACATGGTCATAGATCTCGGGGGTAAGCTGGATATATACCACAGTGCAAATACATGGTCATAGATCTCGGAGGTAAGCTGAATATATAGTCCAAATACATGGTCATAGATCTCGGAGGTAAGCTGGATATATAGTCCAAATACATGGTCATAGAACTCGGAGGTTAGCTGGATATATAGTCCAAATACATGGTCATAGATCTCGGAGGTAAGCTGGATATATAGTCGAAATACATGGTCATAGATCTCGGAGGTAAGCTGGATATATAGTCCAAATACATGGTCATAGAACTCGGAGGTAAGCTGGATATATAGTCCAAATAAATGGTCATAGAACTCGGAGGTAAGCTGGATATATAGTCCAAATACATGGTCATAGATCTCGGGGGTAAGCTGGATATATAGTCCAAATACATGGTCATAGATCTCGGGGGTAAGCTGGATATATAGTCCAAATGCATGGTCATAGAGCTCGGAGGTAAGCTGGATATATAGTCCAAATACATGGTCATAGAACTCGGAGGTAAGCTGGATATATAGTCCAAATACATGGTCATAGATCTCGGGGGTAAGCTGGATATATAGTCCAAATACATGGTCATAGAACTCGGAGGTAAGCTGGATATATAGTCCAAATACATGGTCATAGATCTCGGAGGTAAGCTGGATATATAAAACAAATACATGGTCATAGATCTCGGAGGTAAGCTGGATATATAGTCAAAATACATGGTCATAGATCTCGGAGGTAAGCTGGATATATACAACAGTGCAAATACATGGTCATAGATCTCGGAGGTAAGCTGGATGAGCTCGGAGGTAAGCCTGATGAGCTCTGTTCGCTGAGCATTTTGGGGCTTCATTAGCTTGCACAATATAATGCAAACTAACTACCTGTATAATAACGTCTTGAAGTGTTGTTTCATAAATGTATGCAGTGTGATACTCGTAAAAAAATCTAATTACATGCATGATTATAGATCTCGGATGTAAGCTAAATAATACTGTATATAGCTTTCCTTTTCCTTTGTTGGACGTAATTTTCAACACCTGTAAGGTTATATAATTATGGTGTCGATTTTCTTGTGGTGGAGACAAACCACCCACTTTTCCTGGGTAGAACCAGTACTGTACACCTCCCACCATCCGTAAGAATCGACACTTCCTCACTTTCAAGTCGAGCCCCTAGTGGGATTCGAGCCTACCTGTATAATAACGTGTTGAAGTGTTGTTTCATATGTGGTGTGTGTTGCTCATAAAAATATTCCAGTAGTGCTCTCAAATATTGTTATCAACTTCTTTCCAAGGAACTGAATTGAATTGAATTGAATGTTGTTTAACGGCTCATCAACACAATATAGATTATTTAGAACCGCCCCAGAGAGAGGGCGAAGGATACATAGGAATCCAGGAACCGTGCCCTACTCTTATTATCGAATATATTCCTATGGTTCTTTAACGTGTTCGGAGGATAGACCGATACACGGGACCGCCCGGTTGACGTCCCCATCCGACGGACGAATTGAATTGAATGTTGTTTAACGGCTCATCAACGCAGTATAGGTTATTTAGAGCCGTCCCAGAGAGAGGGGAAGGATACACAGGAATCCGGGAACCTGTTCTACTCTTATTATAGAATAGATTCCTATGGTTCTTTAACGTGCTCGGAGGATAGACCGATACACGGGACCGCCCGGTTTACGTCCCCATCCGACGGACGGGGCTAAATTAATTAGGGAAAGTGTCTTCCCAAGAACACACCGACGGAACTCAGTGGCACCACGGAGGATTGACGGACGAGGCTAAGGGAAAGTGTCTTGCCCAAAAACACACCGGTTAAACTCAGTGGCACCACGCAGGATTGAACCCAGCCCTTCTTCTTTCTTTCCATGGAGAGTATTGCAGTAGTTGCCAGATATCACTGCTATTTTGGGAATATTATCAGATTGTATATATAGTTTCTGATAGGATCATAACAAATCCCCATAAAACACCAACATTATAAACATGTTGATTTAGGATGTTATGACTAAAACTAAAAAATAATGTAAATGTTATTAATAAAACTGTACTAAGGGTATATTTGCAAAGAATCGAATTTATTTAGTGCCACTCTTGGGGTGCCCACCTTCAGTGCAGTATAAGCGGCGATTATCAATATATGACCCCCAATTGGCTGGTCAGTGTTGCCTTGGGGTGCCAATTTCAGTGCAGTATTAGCGGCGATTATCAATATATGACCCCCAGTTGGCTGGTCAGTGTTGTCTTGGGGTGCCACCTTCAGTGCAGTATTATCGGCGATTTCAATATATGACCCCCAATTGGCTGGTCAGTGTTGCCTTGGGGTGCCACCTTCAGTGCAGTATTAGCGGCGATTATCAATATATGATCCCCAGTTGGCTGGTCAGTGCTGCCTTGGGGTGCCACCTTCAGTGCAGTATTAGCGGCGATTATCAATATATGACCCCCAGTTGGCTGGTCAGTGTTGCCTTGGGGTGCCACCTTCAGTGCAGTATTAGCGGCGATTATCACTATATGACCCCCAATTGGCTGGTCAGTGTTGCCTTGGGGTGCCACCTTCAGTGCAGTATTAGCGGCGATTATCAATATATGAACCCCAATTGCCTGGTCAGTGTTGCCTTGTGGTGCCACCTTCAGTGCAGTATAAGCGGCGATTATCAATATATGACCCCCAATTGCCTGGTCAGTGTTGCCTTGGGGTGCCACCTTCAGTGCAGTATTAGCCGCGATTATCAACATATGACCACCACTTGGCTGGTCAGTGTTGCCTTGGGGTGCCACCTTCAGTGCAGTATTAGCGGCGATTATCAACATATGACCCCCAATTGGCTGGTCAGTGTTGCCTTGGGGTGCCACCTTCAGTGCAGTATTAGCGGCGGTTATCAACATATGGCCCCCAATTGGCTGGTCAGTGTTGCCTTGGGGTGCCACCTTCAGTGCAGTATTAGCGGCGATTTTCAATATATGACCCCCAATTGGCTGGTCAGTGTTGCCTTGGGGTGCCACCTTCAGTGCAGTATTAGCGGCAATTATCAATATATGACCCCCAATTGGCTGGTCAGTGTTGCTTGTATCAAAGATAGTTCTTTGAGAAAGTCAGGTTGTTTCACCCAGGGAGTGGGGCATTGGGTGAAGGGGTTGGGTGAGTGGCTCGAAATAACCTACACAATGTGTTTATGAGCCGTTAAACAATTCGTAATACATAATAAGGGAGATAATTACATATAAACACTACACTTAAATTTAAAAGAGTTATGTACCGGTAGTTTGCAGTATCTCTAACGTTAGCTCTTAGTAATCAAACACGACTGAGATAGTTTTAAAGAAAACTGCCACTAAGTGGAGTCTCGGAGAATGGTTCATATCCTCATTCATTTAAGTAATATTAAAATTCAGTATAACTTGTGACTGCTATAAATGTCCTTTTTTTACAAAATTATTATTACTAACAAAAGTATCATATGTATCATGTTTAAATTACCTGGTAATGCATTTCATTTAAACTCAATGTTTTTTTTTCATTTCTAGGTGGAACGGCAGACATCACAGTTCATCGTATAGAGACAGACAACTCGTTATGTGAGATACACGGACCTAGTGGTGGTGCATGGGGAGGGACAAGGGTATAATACAAGTTTACTATTCACCATTTTTAGCAGAAACAGATAATTTATAAATACTATTGTCCCTTTGCATAACTAGTACATGTTGAAACTAAATCAAACACTACAATCGTTTTATAGTGCTATGCTTTATCGAGAATAGTTTATGTGCAGAAAATATAATTACATATATAAGCAAATCATTTAGAATTCAAAGCCAGTAAGGTTGCTGTCCTAAAATCTGTTACAAATAGTTTAACATAAACATTTATATTTTAGGTGGACGAGGCATTTATAAAGTTTCTTGAAGAGATATTTGGGCCTGATGTAATGAAGGATTTCTTCGCTCAGCACATGGAAGACGCCATTGATTTGTTCCGGGAGTTCGAGATCAGGAAGCGAAAAGTTAAAATGGACATGTCGGAGACTCCGATGATGGCCATGAAGATCCCCGTGGCGCTTTATGATTTGTATTCTGCAAAGAGAAATGGAAACACACTGAAAATGGATATAAAGAGCAATTGCAAATATAAAGACAGAGTAACATGCCTTGCCGACAAAATGAAAATTGATGCCAATATTATGAAGTCCTTTTTTAAACAGCCACTAGAGGATCTAATAGAGCATATAAGAGAAATCCTTGCAGAAATGCCTGTTCGAGGAACGAATACATTCATCATGGTCGGTGGATTTTCAGAATCAGAAATTGTACAAGACACCGTCAAAGCCAAGTTTCCAAATATGAAGATAGTCATTCCGTTCGACGCTGGATTGTCAGTTTTGAAAGGAGCTGTTATTTTTGGGCATGCGCCGATGGTTGTAACGTCAAGAGTTTGCAGAAGAACCTATGGCATGGCCGTGAGCAAGCTATATGTCAAGGACAAATACCCCGAGGAAAAGAAAGAAATAGTAGGAGGACGGGAGATTGTCAGACATGTGTTTCATAAATTCATGGAACAAGGTCAGCCAGTAAAGGTTGGAGAAGCTGTATCGTCCGTTCCCCTAAGCGCAGGAAAAAATCAAACTCTGGCGCACGTCAGGGTGTTTTCGTCCAAGGACAAAGATCCGCAGTTTATTTCCGACCCCAGGTGTAGTTACCTGGGAGAGATCATTGTCACTTTACCGGAAATGGAATCTGAAGAAAGTGGCACTGTCGAAGTAAAAATGACATTTGGTGGGACAGAACTAACAGTTGAGGCTGTGGAAAAGAAATCTGGAAAGTCATTCATGTCAAGATTTGACTTCCTCAGTGGTGACTAAACGTGTTGCAAACATGTTAAATGTGGCATTTATGTGTGACAACAAATGAGGTCCAAAATCATTCAAATTTTCATATGAGTCTAGAATTTTCTAACATCTACGTTTTTGGTGGCTTTATGAAAAAGATAAAATGTCCAAATATGTGTTTGATCTGGGCATAAAATGCCCCCCCCCCCCTAAAGATAATGCGGTGGTGGGAGATATCTGAGACTAAATTTCATTACGATTGTTCGTGCATTCAGATGATATACAAAGGAACTGAATAGTGTGCATTTTATTATTTAAATGTGTATATATGACTGACTAATATTCAGATTAAATCATATATCAATAATAGCATTAATGCTTTTAAGATAAAATACTTCATATTTTGAATAAGCTGAGTAAAATTGCATAAAATTGCTCATCGGTTAACAAAAATGACACTGACAGTTGTCAAAATAGTAACAACACAGTGACATGTGTGTGTGTTTAGTACGGACTTATAATCGAACCCCCGTGCTTCAATAGTACTAGTCTCTTACCAGGAAAATTATTTTCGCAAAATATATTGAAAATAATTATTTCTTTAGCTTTACATTGCAGGGCTTGTTTACCTTATGTAACAGAGGCCTGTAAATGGTCTCTTCACAATTGAAAAAAATGACTGTTTTTCTCAACTGTGGCAGAATATTTTCCAATCAAAAAGCAGCAGTCTCTCAGAATTTGAGAAAAAGCATTAATTCTGCAACGTGTTTTGTCTTTTAAGTCAGTTCTGACTGAGAAGTCAGTAATCATAATAAAAAATGGATAAAAACATAAATAAAGCACAGTATTTTCATATTTACTTACTTGATGAATCTTACATCTTTCCCAAAAAGGGAAATAAGCGAGTTTTTTTTACAAAATGGACTGGCCTGGGCCTCTTCCCATTTTGTGGTAAAAATACCATGCTTTGTAAGTTGTTTAATACATCAGGTGTAACACGCAGACTGACGTTTGCAGCGAGAGACATCTGCTGGAAATTGGTACTCACGGCAATCTTGATTTTTTAAAAGCTCACGGCGTCCCGTTTGTTTTTCTAAATAACTTGCATTTGCAATCATTGGTATTAATTATAAGAAAAGCAAATTGTATCACTGGTGATTATATTGCATCATGTACACCTATGGTAGAATAAGACGATAAAAAGGAAACACAAAATTTTATATAATTATATGCAAGAAGGTTTAAAGTCAAAAGTCTAACTGGATTAATAAATAAATGCTTGATAAACACTTGAAGGTTGCCGTGTGTCCCTTTAAATCTCCTTAATATTGTAAAGCTCTTTGATATTTATTAGCCAACTGGTTCAAAACTAGATCTGTTATGCAATAGGAAATATTCGTAATAGTATTGATTCTGTGCAGGTATAATTGATTGATGATTATTTACTTTGATTTAAATCGATATTGTATCTTAGATCAATGAGATTCACTTGACATGTGTGAAATATCACAATATCATTGTATGTATAATCAGTATTTGTGCACTATTGTATAATATGCGATCGGTTACCGAGATAGAGTGTAATGTTCGTCTTTGGGATCATCAAGCACACTATTTGTGGCTTTAAATTAGAATATCGCTTAAACTGGTACTAGGAAGCTTTAGCTATGTTGCTTCCCACATTACCTGTCATGAACAGACACAAAAAAAACGAGTCTGAATTTCTCTCTTGTTTGTGTTTTTGCTTCCCAGGAATCCCCTTTTCTGTATCTGTGTCTTAGTAAAATGCAGCATACATATATACAACAAATATAAATTATATCATTCCATACGATTTTTTGTCTGTAGTTTTGGCCATCTGATTCGAGTTTTTTTGAAAGTACAGAATATTCAGATTTACAGTATAGGGGATCCCTTGCAAGCAGGCAACACAAACAAGAGAGAAAAGTAGTGGACTAGGTTTTATTGAGTCTGTTCATGAGAGGTAATATAATTTGCAACACCTTTACGTCCCCTAGCGTTGGCTTCTGCGGTATTCTGTTTTAAAGCCACAAAGAGGGCTTGATGATCCCAAAAGACCCAACCTTTAACTTTCGAATAACTTTTTAGCTCTACTGGCGGAAGGTAGATTTTTGTTCAGTATGTAATATTTTGTGTTATGATTTATATTAGTCATATTCAGATGTGTGAATTAAACTAATACAATGGCTTGAAATCTTTTGTGAATTTGTAATTGAGTTTTGATAACTAATGTGTCGTATCATGTTTCTCGTATAGTACTAAGTACGGTTGTAAAAGGACACCACTGAATATCACCCCCAAACCCCATATCACTCATTATCAATCATTGTTATTGGGTGATGTTAAAGTCTCTATCCCGCCACCAACTGGCAAATTCTACAAGAGTACTGTTTTTAAACCTACTGACGACAAGGTATATAATTATATAACTTACATGTTTTGAGAATCCAAACTCAATACTGTAGACACCATATAATCGACTTTAACCAGCCAGGCCAAACCGCAAAACTGGAACGTCGTATTAAGATTTACCAACTCATACTAGCAATTCATTTTACGCATATGTATTCAAGGATATTTTAAGAACCCGTCAATAAACCTATACTTTTAATCGGCCCATATTTTTTTTTTGTTCAAACATATTTATTTTACATCGATTGCGAAACAAGTTCTTGCAACTTAGATTAATCACTCTCGATGGCTACATTATTATATGACCTGAACACTTGGATAGAGTTTTGATAGATGGGTTTGTTGTGTAATTCTCCCGTTATTTGGCGGGTTCTTTAAGCTGTTAATTAACACACTGTTAAGGTTATAAATTAGAGCCGCCCTAGAGAGAAGCGAAGGATACATAGGGGTCCACGAACCTGCCCTACTCTTGCTATCGAATATTTTTCTATGGTTCATTAACCTGTTCGGGAGGCCGTCGACTGATTGGTTAAAAAAGTTGTGTAAACACTAAACTGGATTTTAATAAACTCGACTATTAAAACAAGTATGGTAATCATTCTTGCAGTTAAATATTAAAGTGCAACTACACCGTATATCCAAAAAATCTGTATTAACATAATACGGGATTAGAAACCGGAAACCATACACGAGTTCTTTTCAATATAAAGTAAACAGATCCACATTGTTACAATTTTTCGAGCATGTGTGTATTCATTTATATTACAAAACTCGATGCGATGAGACGATAATTGTTGACGTTATACAAAGTTGTTTGTTTCCCGACATGCACATGAACAAACGACACCTATTGATCAGTATTATACAGGCCACAACGAATTTCTCAAAACAAAGTGTTTTTGTTGGATATTGGATAGTGCGATTTTCAGAAAATGTTTCTTCAGTCTTTCTTCGAAGTCTACTTTCGGTATCTGTCTTGCATTGTAGACTAGCTTCAGAGTCGATATTTTAGTCGAGTAATTCTTATTAAAGGGACACACGGCAATCTTGGCTTTGTAAAATCTCCTGACGTCCCTTAGTTTTTCTACATCGCTTGCATTTGTTTAATCATTAATATTAATTATAAGAATATTAATTTGAAAATTATTTTTGCATATAACTAACTGTTGACTATTATATATGTAAGTCTGTGGTAGAATAACGAAGGAAATTTAGAACTCAAACTGTTATTTAATTATATGCAAGCAGGTTTAAAGTCAAAATGCTGTATTAATAATCGAGACCCTAATTGTAATGCTTAATTCCATCTTCAAGATTGCCGTGTGTCCCTTTAATCAGACTACGTCATATATTGTACTTCAAATGTTTGTCATGCATTGAAATTAGCGTCTCGATGTGTTTATTCAGTATCATTTTGACTTTAAACGTGCTTGCATATAATTAAATAAATATTTCAGTTTTCATTGTTTCGTCTTATTCTACCATAGGCGGGTATTTCTTTATTTACACTGTCCCGTTTTATTGGGATGTCAGTAGGGTAAGTGTGAGGATTGGTGCACCCTAAAATCTGCACCAAACCTGGTTTAAACCCCCCAGCGGCCTTTTTTGCCACTGACCGTTCCATTGCCATTCATGTTTGTCTTTTTGCGTGTTTTTGGATTGACTGTGTTCTGCGAAAGCTGCCTGTTCGACGTTTATACTTATTTTAAATATATTATTGGTACAATATAATCAGCAAATAATAATATGAAATATCAGTCTGCTTCACACTATTCTTATAATTAATATTACTGATTGAACAAATGCAAGTTATGTAGAAAAACTGAATAGATTCTTTTATTTCATCTTTTTTTTTCAAAATAAAAAATATGAAGATTGCCGTGTGTCCCTTTAAATGATTTGTTTCATCCAGTGTTATATGCGACTCTTCTTAATGATTTATACCAGCAACTTCAGTCAGGGAATGTTATAAATGACGTGTATAACCATAGAGAATTAATAGTATATATATAATTTAAAAAATATATATAAAAAAATAGGGAGTGGGGTGGTGGGTGGTGGGTGGGCGTGCAAGAGCACAGTCTAATGCTCTTTTAATAGATACGCGCACTATCAAGTTTTGACATGCATTCAAACACGTGGCCTTCTGTTGTTATTGTAGTCCACCTTAAGGTTGACCAATTTTAGCACATGTTAGCTCATATATTGATGATTGTCGAATTTTGTGGTAGAGGCAAGCCACCCCATTTTTCCTATATAGAACCAGTACTTAAAACATACAATGGCGGGACGTATACAGGATTGGTTCTACCCAGGACAAATCGGGTGGTCTGCCGCTATTACCGAACTAATAAATAAAACGTCATATATTGCCTAACATGTGCTCCACAGTCGTCAATTGCATTAGCTTGTTTAGTTTGTAAAACGGAACATGCGCGGTGATGCAGTCTAACACAAAAACTGTTATGAATTGTGGCAAGTCTAACACGGTTACGCCCAGATGCAGCATGTCCGATCCTGTCCCAGATATAGATTTGTATTGTAATCACTTACGCATAAATCCGACATGATGCTCACATGCGTTCGCGTTTTATTATCTCTTCTAGCAGGTAAGTCATAATTTTGTACCTTTTATTTTAAAATGTAATGTATAGGACAAAATGCCAACCTTAGACTGTGCATAATATCATTTTTGAAATAAAAATAAGTTTGAATAATGAAATGCAGATGAACCCTGATGTATTTTATTGAACGATTGTATTTTAACACGTGAACACTTAAACATATACTGGTGGCTCGCTACACTTTGGCCGTATATACCCAGGCCTATACTTTTATTAAGAAAATGAAGATTTTAATTATGAGGAAAAAAACACAAGAAAACAACACTATAAGGGGGCGGGGACTAATCGTAAAAAGAAAATATTAGACAACATGAAAATTGCTGTTTCATTGGATTTTTAAAAGCACAGGCTGTGTCGCCATTTACTATAAACATTTGCTATAACACTATCTATTCTTCTGTACCACCCTTTCACTATCCTAGTGCAATGAAAGCCTGTGCCCAAACCGGAAAGGCGTTCTCTGACACCGGACAGTGTATATACATGTATATTCCGAAACATCCTCCGCTTTTGATTTTTTAAAGGAACACACGGCAATCTTGATCTGTTAAAAAGTCTACTTGCATTTATTCAGTAATTAATATTTTATTGTAAGACCAGTATAAAGCCATTTTTTCATATATTACTACCTATTGGTTTTATATTACCAATAATTCTACCTAATGTAGAATAAGAAGAAAACATTTAAACTATATATTTTTTAATTACATGCAAGCAGGGCTAAAGTCAAAATAATACTGGATTAATAAAAGTTGAGGCTAGTTTTAATGCTTGATAAAAACCTCAGTATTGCCGTGTGTCCCTTTAAGAGCCAATGTATGCCAGACCAGGGTAAAATGAAAAATGTGGGAATATTCCCATATACCCTGCTATAAATCTGTGTTAACTAATAATCCAAACGCTAAAATATCTTACGCGTGGGTGGGGTGGGTGGAGAGAGGGGGGCGGTGCGTGTTGGGGGTGGTGGGGGGTGGGGGGGTGGAGATAAAAGTCACGCGCTGATATAAACAGTGACAGTTGCATGACGTATTGTGTAAACATGCACAACGTTAGTAATGCGCAGAATGTAAATGGTAAATGATATATGCAAGGAAAAGAATCAATAATGGGTATCCGGTCACAACCCTCGGTATAACTGTTTTAATCGGATCTCTATAAGCATTTTGCTTTCGTTCCAATCCATTTAACTATTGTATGTAACAATTGTATAATGCGTTATCTTTGAAATAAAATATGTTTAAACCAATCGGAACACAGTTTGAATATTTAATGTTAATAATATTGTGGTGTGGGAGTGTAATAAAGCCGTGATATATTTATCATATATTACACTCGTGAAATAAATATGCAAATGAAGGTCCAATCATCGTTCTGTCCTTTCCGTTCAACTCGGAATACATCGGAATTGCCTCCGATGTCCGTAACCCAATCGTGGACGCTCGGCCAATCCCGTCATTCCTAGAAGCAGTGTACGAGATGTTGCGAATGGTCCGTAACCGTTCAAAATACCGCATTGCGGAAATCGAC
Source organism: Cyrtodaria siliqua (assembly GCA_037043455.1). NCBI lineage: Eukaryota > Metazoa > Mollusca > Bivalvia > Adapedonta > Hiatellidae > Cyrtodaria > Cyrtodaria siliqua. The sequence goes on from JAWPHD010007744.1 coordinate 50,671, forward strand.
GAGGTAGTTCCATTGTTCGGTGTCGTACGAAAAAGACCGAGTCAGCGTATGACGTCATCATTAAAAAACATAAGACGTCATCACATGACAGGGTTGTAAATAGGCAGCTTATATTATGAGGCTTTTTTGGAGTTATGTGATTCATAGAATCTCACATTTGTGTCTCTAAGCGGTAGTGAGAGAAATAAGTTAATGACTAAAATGTATTTAGTATAACACAGACCGGATTGTTTGTATAGACTCATTAACAAAGAACACCTCTCCATCTAATACCAAAGATTCTAACACGACCTGCGCAGTCTTTCATGAGACTGTATGTTATTCTACGATAAAATACGGATGTTCCATTAATTCCCCGCGTATATTTCATCCGTTGAAAGTGCCACGTTACATGACGTCACTTGGTAAATATACGTCACGAAGACAAACTCAAGAGTAATCTTAATGAAATGTTAATTACAACAAACTTGCCATGCTCCCAAATATTGTACACCCCCAGGGGCGTGCCTGGGCATACGCCTGTACGCACGTGCGTACAGGCTATTAAAGAAGCTTACAAATAAAAAGGGATAAAAATGCGAAAAATGCAATAAAAACTGAAGGTATAGTGGGGATAGGCACATTTGTGAATCCAAAACTCGATGGTGCGTATACCTAAATTAGCCCCAGGAACGCCCCTGACCCCTCGATATAAACCCATCTTATGCATCAGTACACACAAGCAAGGTTTTACGCAAGCGTAAAATAGCTGCCGAGAGACAAGAAGTTAACATAATAATATCAAGTCACGGGTGTTAAAACAATATTGAAAAAAATAAATGCTGTCACAGAGACATATACACGCCACGACCGTTTTTTCTTACATTCTTCCCGATTTTTACCATCAGTTCTTCCCACCAAGCATTTTAAATCAATCTGGGCGACCTCGCTGTTCATGCCTTACATATTGATTACAATTACCTTGTAATACGACGTGCTAGAAGTACACATCACCACAGAAATACAATTGTTCACGTGTTCGTTAGAGTGTACATTACAACACATATAAACTGTATAAGATTGCGTTATCGAAGTGAAAAATGTAAAGGAATAATATAAACCAATGAAAATTAAAAAAAAAAGAAAAAAAGGGAAACCAGCATGCTCGAACCCTACCTTGCTGAGCACTAACACGGCGCCTCGACCGACTGCACTATTGAGGCTTGTGAATGTTTCGTCGCTAATATACATATAATAGTAATGATTACATGCTACATTTCAGTAGACTGGTTTACGAAAACGTCATTTCAGCAAGTGAAATGGTAACCTTCAACTTTACAAAATATGTGTTTATACCATTCAAGTTTTTCAAACGAGTTCTCTAGGAATTCAAGTTGTAAAGCATACTTATTGCCACTTACATGAGTCACAGTCTGTTGACCATAGACAGATAAGAGTCTAATAACATTAATAAGCATCTCCAGCTGAGAACGTTTGACGTCATACAGCGCAAGCTATATGACCTAAGCAATGACTTAATTGTTTGTCACGTGACTACTAGTGTATTTAAACATAAACTGTACCGCGCAGTACTTTGCATACGGGGGCGCCCAAGGGAACAGCCTGTAAACATAGCCTGATTACCATGACCTCCGAAATAATATATAGTACCTCCACAATAGCGTAAACAATGGGTTTCTTGTTGTGTTAGAATGGAAATAATAAATACGTACATGTATTTTATCGGTGAATAAAACACAGTTAAAATACAGTTTGGAGTTCGGATGCGTAGTAATTAAATCAAGAGTGCGTTAGCACGAGTGATTTAATTACTCGCATCCGGACGACTAACTCTTAAATATCATCCGGGTTTTTATGTTTTGATAATATTCAGAAAAAAGCTGTCAACCATCACTATGCAGGGGCGTAGCGTGGCCTGTTTTCAACATACTCCTAATACGAGGTGTTCTGCGCCGAGTAGGGGATGGTTTGGCAGTAGGTGTCCCCGTTCCACAGGTTGGGTTCAGGGGGCCTCCCCGAATATAAAATTTTCATTTTTGGACAAAAATGTTGCTCGTACAAGCGATATTGGTCAGGAATAAAGACATTTTATGCACGCAAAAAATGGTAATTGTCCACCCTTGGAACATCTCAAACCGTTCTGCTGTATAGATCATAATAGCTAAATACCATTCGTATGTTCAAGCTTTGTAACATTTTGACTTTTATATATCAAATTCAGAAGGCTTTAACTAAGAAAACTAATGATGAACATAAACATCCTCATTATATGTTCGCCACAGTCGGGTTTGCGGAGGCGGGGGAGTGTTGCAAGGCGTACTATGACCTGACGTTTGAGCTCCAGCCAGCACAGTGGTGCTCCAACTACTGCTGCGGAACTGCGTCCCTAGGAGTGCTGCAATGTTGTGATTCTTTCCTACTGCAGGCACGCAGTGACGAGACGACATCCTTCTGTATCCAGTGGTTCTCAGACAATGTGTACGTTGTGTTGTCTTGTTTTGCATTGCGTGGTCTGAGTATTAACTTTCATACCCCATCCAACCACTTCTCCAAGAAGCGAAAACGGGGTTAGCGGCTGGGGTATGAAATAAAACCTTAATTTCGGCTTAAAAAAATTGCATATTGTAAAATTAAAACATTGAATAGGTAATTTTAAACAGGTTAGAACGTTTTTTCAGTAAAAAAATAAAGATTTTTAAACGTGTTATTTTGTCGAAATATCTGTTATAAGATCCTGCTAATATAAGCTTTCCCATCGCTTAATGGAATTAAGGCGGGACCACTTAATGGTTTAAAGAAGTTTCTTAAAGTCGTATACACAGGGAGGCGAAACCACGTGACAAAACGAGTTTTCGCTTCATAATCTTTTCAAATATTTATCGATTTTTATTCGACTTAAGTGCACATACCCCTCCAAAGTGAGCTCTTTCCTACGCCGAAAATGGTAGTTTGATTTCAGAGAGTGCCCTCCCAAAGTCTTGGATACGAAATAAATATATGACCGTGTACATTTTGGGAGGGCTTATCTCAAAAGTACTGAATAAACCGAATTGTATTTTGCGGCGGAGGAAATACCTCACATTGTAAGGGTATGTGCGCGTTACTTGAACATAATTTGTTAAATTTTAATGAAGTTATGAAGGAAAACCCTAACTGAATCGAGCACTTTGTTTACATTTTTGCGGTGAAACCAATCGAAATGTCATGTGGTTTCGCCACCCTAATACACACTCCTCTAGTTGTATGTTAATGTATTTCACTACAGAGTAATTGTTCATAGATACAGTACAGTTAAATTCAATAAACACTTTTATTCTTGCTGTTCCATTCACCAATTTAAGCCAAATAGTTGCCGAATAAAACAAGTTTTGTATAGTATGGTTGAAAAGGAACTCGTATATGCATTGATTCATTCATTATATATTTACAAAGGCCAACTAACATATTTAAATTAAATTCTCTTTAGATGGGCACCGATATTGATTGCGCTTGGTGCGATAGGTGGCGCTGTGTTTGTCTGTTTCTGTTGCTATCAAGCATGCTGTCGTAATACCCACAGAGCAGGCACTGTTATAGCTCCGCAAGCTCAACAATCAAGTAAGTTGGACGCTATATATAGTAATAAAATACTTTGGTATGAGGATCGAAGCATAAGATATGTTGTATATGTTTATAATACATAGGTTTAATTAAAAGCGTTCTGAATATTAGGCAGGGTCTAAAGTCAACCGATATGGGATAGGTAGGGTGGGGTCAACATCAGAAAACTGGTTTCAAAGTGACAACCAAAGCAAAACTCACACAATTTCGCACAATTTGCGCATGTTTATAATCACATTTCAGGTAACAATGTCAATCATGAAAACTAAATATGTCCTTTCAGCATGTTGAATTTGGTTTGAGTCGTCGTTTGGTCACGGGCAAATATTGGTGGATTGGCAAAACATAATCTGACTACCTACCCTCGCACTACATATATGTATTTACACTGTTGCCGTGTTAGGACGTCAAAACATATTCTCCCTCCTCCACCAGCGAATTTTTTTCACCCTTTTGGGAATGGTACCGGTACCCATGCAATTGGGAAAAATCGCAGCCTTTTGCCTTAATTTGGGAATTCATCACTATCAAAAAAATCCCGCCAGTGTTTGCTTAATTACGTTGCAAACACATTACCATGTATACATTCTCTTGTAGTATTTCCTTACCATGACCTAAAAGAATATAATTCCCCACGTCTTCTTTAAAGTGTCACTGAAAATATTTAAAAAAAAATCCAATTGGTATAAAAAACATACTTTTTGCCATTGGGAATGGTACCGTTTTCGGTACCACATCTATAAGGGAAGAAAACACTGTCCACCCATCATATACACAGTATTAGGACGATCGAACGGCTCTTATACATATGTAATAATTGAAAAATATGTATAATTATTTCTTGATTTCCTCCAGTGTAGTCGATTTACATAATATATTTACAATAAACACAAAATCATACAAATTTCTGAAAGGCAATAGCAGAATGTGAAAGATAGAGATATATTACTGCTAACTTTGAGACAATCACACTCTATAGTATTTAGTATATCTCACATCACACACTCTTATAGAATGTGAAAGATAGTGAAATATTACTGCTAACATTGTGATTGTCACTCTATAGTGTGAAATATAGTTTACATCACACATTCTTATCACAGAACATATTACAACATTATGCAGTCTAATCACTGATAATCACTCTCTTTTTTTTTCTTTTTTTTTTTAATTTAAATTGCAGTGGATATAATATATAATGCAATGGTAATCGTTATGACAAATAAAGGTGGTAGTACAGCGAGAGAAAATGATGATAGTGCAGAGCAGAACTGATAGTTTTCACAACATAATCTACAGTCAAATAAGAAAGTATGATGTAAGTTAAGAGAGATAGGATAGCTATTGTTCATTGGTGTCAGAGGGGAGACAACTGAGCATGCATAGAAACGTATATATATTTATCATGCTGGTCTCCCTCCCTTTAACCATATATACTTAAACTATAATACAAATAATAGTAACATATTAAATATTGAATTATGGTTAATATTAAGTATTGCATTTAGGTCTATAGATGCATGCAAATCAAAATGTAACAATATTCAACGTTGGTTCATTTCTTTACGGCATATACAATACATACATTTAACTAAGTTGGGATAAACAAAATTTTGATAATCACGCTCGAGATGGTGATAATAATTATATATGTATACATACGCATCCAAACAATTGCAGATACATATCACATTACTTAATTTATATTCCCGATGATATAAAAAAATACTGCAAACGATATGCACACACACACGTCACCCACCACAAAGACATGTTCAAGAGACCTGGACTCGCCACCGCAACCAGAGTATGATGTACAGTACATAGTGCCGAACCATAACTTACTTATATACGTTATATTAAATTCTAGAAATGAACAAACGGGAGCGTAGCTACACTTCGCCGTATAGAACCAGATATATTCTTTTTTTCCCCCAAAAAATCAAGATTTTAAATGCCTGAAAATTACAATAAACGTTCCACGGGTGGCGGATAAGGGGTAGGATTTAGAGTAAAATATTAGAAAAAAATGAAAGTTGTTGTTCTATTGGATTTAAGTAGACATTTCATCTTAAACATTGCTTAGTTTTAGACGAGCAGAATCACCTCGAAAATGCAATAGAATGCACCATTGGCCGTCTAACATTAACAATTATGGGGACTCACCCTCAGATCCCAATAAAATTCGTAAAGCTTGTGCTCAATTAACTTAGCCTATGTCCCCATTCTAGGCTAGCTACGCCCCTGTCGTACGCATTCAGGTCTTATCACGCTTTGATAAATTGAATTCCGCATTATATGTCAAATTAAAGGGTCACACGGCAATCTTTACTTCTTAAAAATCTCGCTGCGTCCTGTTAGTTTTTAAATTGCATTTGTTCAATCTTTAATATTAATTTAAAGAATCGTATACAGCAAGTTGATCGCATTTTACTAACAGTTGTTTTATATTGCACCAATAATATATTATCTATATAATATATGGTAGAATAAGAAGAAATGAAAACTCAAAAAGGTTATTTAATTATATGCAAGCCGGTTTAAAATGATACTGTTTAATAAATAAATCGAGACTTTTATTTAGAATGTTTTTAAAAAAATTTAAGATTGTCATGTGCCCGTTTAATCTTGCGTCTAATGTATGCATGAGCATATAACCATAGCGATATAATAGAGTGGCTCATGTCGATTTCACTACTTTCGTTTCCATTTTCAAAAAATGTAAAGTCAAAACTGACTTCACTACTTTCGTTTCTATTTACAAACAACGTTACGCCAAAATACGTCACACGTGCAAGCATAGTTTAACAATAATAAAACATGCTTGCAAAAACAGTGACTAATCATAACTTCCAATATCGAACCTTGATACCGAACTACTGTTTTGCTAAACGTAAGGTCGATCTGACATTTATGATAGTCTGATCATGCAGGACCGAGTTTGTTTGCAGTTATTATCAGAAAACCATTAAGTACAGTAGTAAAACAGAAGTCAATAAACGCATAGACGCACGGGTCTGCTTTAAAAGGAACTCGTTTTAAAACCAATGAAAAACGACCATAGCTGTATGTGAGACTAATGGCGTGTACATAGCATATGTAAGTGTGTACACAGCATATGTAAGTGTGTACATAGCATATGTAAGTGTGTACATAGCATATGTAAGTGTGTACACAGCATATGTAAGTGTGTACATAGCATATGTAAGTGTGTACATAGCATATGTAAGTGTGTACATAGCATATGTAAGTGTGTACACAGCATATGTAAGTGTGTACACAGCATATGTAAGTGTGTACACAGCATATGTAAGTGTGTACATAGCATATGTAAGTGTGTACACAGCATATGTAAGTGTGTACATAGCATATGTAAGTGTGTACATAGCATATGTAAGTGTGTACATAGCATATGTAAGTGTGTACATAGCATATGTAAGTGTTTTTACGCTATAGTTATATCTGTGGAAAAATAGTAAACAAGTTACATAAACGGAACATTAAACAAATTATACGATGGGGGAAACAGTTAACACATTATAGAATGCGATAAACATTCTCTAAACAAATTACATACCGGGAGAAAAATAATTCTCTCGTGAGGAAAATAATAAATATATTGGAAACACCTTGATCGCGATGTTCGAGATATTTGACATTATTAAAATATCTGACTCAAGCAATACTGATTTTACTTGAAGATACAAAAGTGTAAGATTTTATTTGTCTACAATAATTCTTTTTTATTTTAATCAATTTGAAAAATATTAGTTTTTACGAATAAAGTACACCTGCTATTGGATAGCATATCAAGTTGTGTTGCTTCATTTATTTTTTAAACTCTTACTTTCTTAATATTTAAAAACCTCATCAAGAAGATAAACACTGTTCAATCTTGGCGACTCTTAAGACCTTCAGTCCTTTGATTTATTCTCGTATCAACAAATACAATGAAACTCAAGCCTATTAATGCACACGTTTGTTCATTTGTTTTGCTAATTCAACCACACTTCAGCCTTCGTCCTCATACTTCAGCATTCGTCGTCGGCCTTAATTCCAGTTTTGTACCTGAAACATTTGTCGTCGACATACTTCCCCAATACGCGTGCCTTCGCCGTTGGTGCAATTCCCAGTATTGTACCTTAAGCCTTCGTCGTCAGCAAAATTCCCAATATTTGAGCCTTTTCTATTTCAACGCTCAAGTTTCGATACTGGAAACAATGGTATATTTTGCAATATGTTCGACACATTTGTGATAAAGGATATCGTATGTATGTTTACTTGCTGTAAATGATGATGACGAATTGGATTGTATGGCGCACCAACACGAAACAATGTTATATGGGGCCAAACCGAAATGAAATGCTCATCCTCAATTAACATCGAGATAACAAATGAAGAATAGACCTTAAAGATTTTAACCAGCAGAGTTGCTGCAAATTCTTTTGTAAACACTCCATTTACGATGGAGCCACGTTCTCACGGTTAATGAACAAATAAAGTTAAATTGTCTGTCATTCACGTATCAATATAGATGAGGGATTGAAACTTGTTTGTATATATTTATTTTCTAAATGCTTGCAGATATTATGATGATGAACTCTACACAACAGGCTGCAGGTAGTTATGGTCACGGACCTCAGCCAATGGGACAGTATCCGCAGCCAGGACCCCAGCCCATGGGATACCACCCACATCCAGGATCACAGCCCATGGGACACCACCCACAACCAGTACCACAGCCATTGGGACAATACCCACCGCCAGAATATCAGCCAGTTGGACAGAATACACAAACAGAAAACGCAGTACCGGGTCAACCAATAGAAAATCAGAAAGAATAAACAAAAAAATATTTTGTATCAGTGTGCCATACGAACAACTGATGTAGCGGTGAATTATACTGACATTTGATAAAACGGTGCACCATACAATAATTTGATGTAGCGGTGAATTATACTGACATTTGATTAAACGATTCACCATACAATAATTTGATGTAGCGGTGAATTATACTGACATTTGATAAAACGATGTACCATACAATAATTTGATGTAGCGGTGAATTATACTGACATTTGATAAAACGATGCACCATACAATAATTTGATGTAGCGGTGAATTATACTGACATTTGATAAAACGATGTACCATACAATAATTTGATGTAGCGGTGAATTATACTGACATTTGATAAAACGATGCACCATACAATAATTTGATGTAACGGTGAATTATACTGACATTTGATAAAACGATGCACCATACAATAATTTGATGTAGCGGTGAATTATACTGACATTTGATAAAACGGTGCACCATACAATAATTTGATGTAGCGGTGAATTATACTGACATTTGTACCATGCGAACATCTAATACATCGATGTACCACAGAAAAATCTGATATATCGGTGTCTCAAACCTATATCTGATATATATCGGTGTATGATACGAAACTCCGATGTATCCGTGCACCAAACGAACATCTGATGTATCGGTGTAATATACGGACATCTAATCCATCGATGTACCATTCGATAATCGAAGTATCGGTCTGCCATACGAAGATCTAATACATCGATGCACCAAACGAAGTTCTGATACATCGTTGTACCATACACACAGCTGATGTATCGGGTACAATGCAAAAGCCTGATGTGTCATTGTATAAACACTTGTGTGTATTTTTCTTTGAAGCGAGCTTCTAAGATTTGAATTGAAAATTGTGTGTTTGTGAGTTTTATATTGTTTCTTGTGTTTTGCTATACAGTATTATTAAAACACTTTGTGATTTTGTAAATGTCTTACAAGAAAACGCATATTTTAAACCAAAATTATTTTGAATACAACCACACACGTGAACAAACATCACTGACTGTTTCTGACAGAATCTTACATTTTTAATATGTTCCAGTTCTTCATAACAAACAAAGTGTCATGGCAATCAAAATATTTTGTTAACATCGTCTTTTTTATGTCTAAAAATTTGAATTTAATTGAAAACGAAAATGTTATATGGCGCCAACAGGAATGTATATTCCAGGCTCACCTCCATTTATATCGAGATAAAAACATGCAGAATAGGCCTAAAACCTCTCCCCTGAAAAACTGCAGAGTTGCTGCATATAAAATAGTAAAAACTCCATTTTTCGCTGGAGCTACGAGCGCAGTTTTCTGCCAACCCTCAAGTAGCCCCTGAAACAGAAATCATGATGAAGACCTATAAAGAAATAAAATAATACGACAAACCGAACATGATTTCGGGGCAGGGGCGGGAGAAGTTGGGTGAGGGTGGGGTTACCCTTCTGCCTGCATAAGCAGTGGCCCTATTCTAAAATCACCATTGATTTTGAATGGAACATGCCGTAAAATGCTTACATAGCCGCAATCATTATATTCATTGGCCTTTTTAAATAGAACCTATCATTATATTTTCAAGTTAAAGTCGGGACTACTAGAGCCCCACGAAAATACTGGTGTACCGCCTTTAATTGACATAACTCAATAACCACGAACCTGTCAAATAGAAAGTCAGTATCATAACAAATTAAAACATTGATTAAGTAATATGTGTTTTATCTTTTTCTTTGCGATTTGAATCGAGAACTCAACAAGGAAGACATATTTTGCACACCCGCTCCTTGTGTGACCTCGGTGTTTAGTTACCTACCAGGGATTGGCTTACTAGGAAGAAAGTAACCTGCATGTGCAGGTTTTTACAGTGTTTTACCAGGCGTTTTATCATTATTTCGACAGGCGGTGTTGTACCCTGTGTTATATTTACAATGGCTATGTTGAACACTGTTTTATTCGCTCTTTGCCTAACTGCTGCAGGTAACCATTTATATTTTCACCTATAATACATTGTTTAAAAACAATTTCTTTTAACTGATATTCCTAAACTAATTCGAAGTGATAAATATATAGAGAATAATGAAAGGACATTTTCATATCACATCGTGTATCGGCAAAATACCTCCATATCACACCGTGTATCGGCAAAATACCTCCATATCACACCGTGTATCGGCAAAATACCTCCATATCAGCCCGAGAGCTTTAGCTTTATGAGTCGAGGGCCGATGCAGAGTGATTGCTAGTTCTATTTATCATATACTTTTCAAAAAAGGGGCCAGCTTTTTTCTATTCGTTTGCGTTTTAGAACCTTTAAAGACATTGAAAAAACATAGTGCCAACCCCTATAAAGTGTTTTGTTGTATTTAATTAAGCCTTTTAAGAATTTTATTTAAAAAAAAATTAAAAAAAGGGTTAGCGCCAAATATGTGTTTTCATCTATTGTTAAATGTTTATACCTTTTTTAAGACTTTTACATGTTTATAATATTTTTTAAGACTTTTACATTTTAGGGGCCGGCAACTAAACAGATATGTCCTCTTCTATTTTTATGCGTTTAAAGCCTTGTAAAACCTTTATAAAAAAAGACCTTCATCATAGAAACCTTAACATGTTCTACACAAGAATACGACTAGGGTGTTTTTATTAGGAAAACGGAAATCACATGTAGATCTACTTTATTGTACATATTAACTTGGTGACGGGTCGTTTCGCACATCGGTTGTTTCGCGGATAGTCGTTTCGCCCATCATATAGTTAGTCGTTTCGCCCACCTTATATATATATATATATATATATATGTATATATATATATAGTGATAAATACTTACTTATGCAAATACTTATTTGGAGTTAGAACTATTGTATTTAGGATTAGAAATCATTTTTAATGTATCAAGTATTGAATTTCGTGTTTAGAAGAATATATGAACTTGCGTTTTCTATGTAAAAAAACATTAAAACACTTTGAATGAATCAAATAATTATTTTTGCAGTATTAAATCTTTATTTGTTATAAAATCAATCATTTCTATTGATGATGACTACATGCAAACCTCTCGAAGGAAAAAGCATAAACTTTCATAATTTATAATTACTGTTTGTCATTCACTTTGAATTAAAAAATAATTACAAATAATTAGAATACAGTTGTGTTTATTGTTTATATTCCCTATTACCTTTACCCGTATTTCAAATATACCTACAGTATCAAACAGCATTCAAGTCTAGGTAAAATATAGATGTATTACATGTTAAAGGGACACATCTTGAAGATTTTAGCAAGCATTCAGCTTAGCATGTCAACGTATTAATCTAGGATCATTTTTACTTTAAATGTGCTTGCAAATAATTAAATAACAATGTATTGTTTTTACTTTTAATATTTAAGATTGAACAAATGCAAGTTGTATAGAACAACTAACGGGACGCGCGAATTTTTAATAAAACGATTTTGCTGCGTGTTTCTTTATTAAAAGTTTACTCATTTATTTTCTAAATATTTTGCACATATATTTTCTGATAAATACTGTTTGTCGTTCTTTTCTCTCATTTGTCCTGTATGTAATATCTCTCATCTGTCCTGTATGTAATATCTCTCATCTGTCCTGTATGTAATATCTCTCATCTGTCCTGTTTGTAATATCTCTAATTTGTCCTGTATGTAATATCTCTCATCTGTCCTGTATGTAATATCTCTCATCTATCCTGTATGTAATATCTCTCATCTGTCCTGTATGTAATATCTCTCATCCAAAGATGTGCACAAACGCACCACGAAAACACACAACAAAATATATATATATAAAAAGATGTGTCAAAAGATGTGCACAATTGCACCAATGTGCACAATTGCACCAAAAAAAAAATGAAAAGAAAGAGACACGCACAAAAAAAATAGAAAAAAAAAAGTATATTTTGAAATGTTGAAATGTACTGTTAAAATTACGCAAGAATTTGAAAACGTCAGCAATGAAATAGATGAAATCCTTGTTACACCTCCTCGTTGGAACTAACCGGAAACCACCTATTTTTATTCATTCAATTATGAATAAAATATGTTGGCCGACGTAACAATAAAAACATATATAATATGCGCTAATAAAAACACACGCAAAAAAAGACAACACTACAATATATTATACAATCCTACAATGTAATCAATCAATCAGTTTTATTCAGGCTTTTTTTTTTTTTAAGCCTGAATATCTTTATATTCAGGGGCGTACCCATGGATTTTTTATTGGTACGGCCAAATATATGATGAACGGCGTAAGCCACGAGTGGCTATTTTTTTGCAACATCCCAAATCATGCTTTCTTGTGTATATTTCAGGCCATTGGAGACTGAGTTTCAAAAAAAGTGTTTACTTGACTGTCTCTGTCTGTCCGTCCGTCCGTCCGTCCGTCTGTCTATCCGGATATCTTGTTTGTAATTGGTTTTGTTTTGGTTGAAAGGTGTTTTACGTAAATTTTAGCACATGTTAGGCCATATATGACGGTCGACGTTTTTGTGGTAGAGACATATCACCGTATTGTTTACTAGGTAGAACCAGTACTGTATACCTCCCGCCATCTGAAGAAAAAATCCAAAAGTTGTCGTATCGCAGTAATACAGCATGATTTTCGTATTGAGTCTATATGTCATTGGTCATATTCGTTTGCTAAACAATTACCAGTATGCTCGCAGGGGAACAAAACTTGTTCCAAACGTACACGTTTGGCAATCTCAAAAGTGATTTCGGTAATAATCCATGGTAAAGTGTAATACACATGTTTTGTCAAAGATGATTATTTTGATTTTAAGCAGTCTTTCTTTATGGAACGGCGTTTGGGACCCCCGCTAAAAACCAAACGGCTTTCCATACTTTCTTATATTTGAAAATGTTTTTAAACAATATGTTTATGTAAGTACATGCAAATATTTAAATACCAAACTGGCATATGCAAAATACCTCGGTCAAGAATCATCTGTCGGCTCATTTACTAACACACACACTTTTCACAAATCCTCAAATTATTTGCTATTTTACTGTGTTTTTCTGTCTCATTGCTATATTTAAGGGAATGTATATTTTAGTTGCGTGTTTATTGTTGAACATGTAGCGTAATACAGTAACATGCAGGTGGGAAGATTGATGTAGGCAGTGAAGTAATAAGTGAAGTCTTATTACTTCACTGATGTAGGGGAACTTCCCAAATATTTCAGATGGTTTAGTATTTCATAAGGCGTCCTATCATTGTGTCAGATGATATCTGTCACGCAACTCTATATTATTAAGTTAAGATTTAATTACATCATACTTGCAATCCGATGTTTGCAGTTATTATCCCCAAATATGTTCTGAATGTTTAAGGTTATTGCAGTCATCATTCTATCTTACGAGCACACATTTTTGTTCCGATAATGTCTGTATTACTGAAACAAAACACCACAACTTACGTCAAGATGATATCTGAAAGTTAATGGATTACAGCATCAAACGTATTTAATTCTTAAATTGTTTTTATCATGCATGTTAATATCAGTTTTTTGTGAATGTTCAGCTGCTTATTCGTTGTTTAATAATGTATACATTCGTTGTTTAATAATGTACACTGACATTGGTAACATGTTTTAAGCAATAAAACCCAATCTCATTTGCGGAAATTCTTCATGTACTTCACCGACATATATATATACAACTTACATATTTTTGAATCCCAACTCTATAGACACACTATAAATGGTTTTAACCAGCCATACCAAACAACGAAATTGGACCGCCGAATTAATAGTTACCAAGTCATACTTCATTTACGCATATTCAATAACACAATTATTGTAAGAACCCGTGAATAAACCTATACCTTTAATTGGTACATATACATTATTATATGACCTGAATACCTGGATAGAGTTTTGATAAACGGTTGTGTAGTGTAATTTTGCCATTATTTGGCGGTTAGTTTCTTAAACATATAAATATGCGAAAATATGTCTTCAAGAGGGACACTTAGCTTGGTACCTCGCTGATCTCGACATTATTTTAGGATTTGAAACACCATTTCGCTATGTTACCAAACTATTTATCATAATGTTGTAAAACTTGAAGTTGTTTGAAGATACCCGTGTGGTTGCCGGGGGCCCCCGTTTGGTCACGGGGCAAAGAATAGGGCCACTGCAGATCCCTTTGGAGGGGTAGGCAGAGGGGTAGAATCCCCCCAAAATCATGTTCATTTTATCATTTTTTGTTCATTAAAGGTCTTCATCATGATCCCTGCATTGTTTCAGGTGCTATTTCGCTCGCATCAAAAGAGCAGTGGCAGAAAAACAATAACGTGGCTCCAACGTAAATGGAGTTTCTACGATAGAATTTGCAGCAACTCTGCAGTTCAGGGTGAGAAGGTTCTAGGCCCATTTTCCATATTTTATCTCGATGTACATGGAAGAACAGCCTGGCATGTTCATGCCTATTAGGCGCCATATAACCTTTTCATGTGTTGGTGCGCCTTAAAACCCTAATTCAATTCAATTCAATTCGTTTCGAGAAGCTTATTACGATATGTGTACTATAATGTGCTGGGCTTCACTTCATGCGAAGCTAAATGTAGGAACACCCTACAAACCCACCAACAATTTATGTTGAATAGCATGTACATTCCGCCTAGCAGGTTACTATCACTATTATACTATGGAAAGTCGATTATTTAAAAATAATTATTGATATATCACCAACATGTACAATATACATTATTTTAATATAAATAACGTCGACGTCGTTATGTTAATGTTTTTATTTTCCAAAGAGGTTTGAGGCCAATAAAGGAAGTATACTGAAACAAATATTCCGATGACCAGCAAATTTTATTTTAAATACCGATAGGAAATTAAATTCTCTAAAATATACTAAAATAGTGCAGTTTTTTATCCAGCCATATAAAAGATAAATGGCATTAACATTGTTTTTTCTCAAAATTCCTTGCTCTATATTGCTCCTTGGTAAAAAGCAGAGAAAGATAGAATAGCAGTGAAAGATATAGGAAATTCTTTAAATAATAGTTTATATCCTAATTTAAATGATATAATTTGTATATAAGATGAAAGGCCTCGTCAAGACTAACAGTGTGATATAAAATATAATTGTATGTGACTAAACTAACACTCTGTGATGCTAAAAACGTTGACAATTGAGTGCAACGCGACTTTTATGAAAAACGTCAAACATATATAGCCATATTTGAGACGTTATTATTAAAATCTTGTTCTCACGAGGACAAAACAAAATTCAGATTCAAGTCGCAAATATCTTCAAATGTACAAATATATATAGTTCATATGCGTACCCTTAAATATTCGAATGGGTCAATTCCCCTTTAAATAAAGATAATTTATCAATATAGAGTATATGCAAAATAAATATAAACAATCTGTAGAAATTGTTGGTACGGCCAGCCTATGTATATATGTTCTTCGCCAATACATTTGGCGTCAACAGTTATGAGTATGATAACAGTTATGAGTTATTTTTACCTTTTTTTTGACAGATAATATATATTTAGTGTAAATAATATAACAGTATAAACAAACATTCAACATTGAATAACAACAACAAAATATCATGATTCTCCCTTACTTTATTATTCACAGGTTAATAAAAACTCATTCACAATTCACAATCAAATACAATACCTGATAGATGATGGGCGAAACGACTTAGTGGGCGAAACGACTATCAAAATGATGTGCGAAACGACCGATGTGCGAAATAACTGATGCGCGAACGGGAAAGTGTGCGAAACGACCCGGGATCACATAACTTGCGGTGTGGGAGTGATATATTTATCATATTACACTCGTGAAATAAATATGCAAACGAAGGTCCAATCATCGTTTGGTCCTTTCCGTTCAACTCGGAATACATCGGTATTGCCTCCGATGTCCGTAACCGTTCAAAATACCGCATTGCGGAAATCGCTGTAGTACGAAAAAGACCGAGTCAGCGTATGACGTCATCATACAAAACATACGACGTCATCACATGACAGGGTTGTAAATAGGCAGCTTAGATTATGAGGCTTTTTTGGAGTTATCTGATTCATAGAATCTCACATTTGTGTCTATAAGTGGTAGTAAGAGAAATAAGTTAATGACTAAAAGGTATTTATTATAACACAGACCGGATTGTTTGTATAGACTCATTAACAAAGAACACCTCTCCATCTAATACCAAAGATTCTAACACCACCTGCGCAGTCTTTCATGAGATAAAATACGGCTGTTCCATTAATTCCCCGCGTATATTTCATCCGTTGAAAGTGCAACGTTACATGACGTCACTTGGTAAATATACGTCACGAAGACAAACTCAAGAGTAATTGTAATGAAATGTTAATTACAACAAACTTGCCATGCTCGCAAACCTTGTACAACACCCCCGATATAAACCCATATTATGCATCAGAACACACAAGCAAGGTTTTACGCAAGCGTAAAATAGCTGCCGAGAGACAAGAAGTTAACATAATAATATCAAGTGACGGGTGTTAAAACAATACTGAAAAAAATAAATGCTGTCACAGAGACATAAACACGCCACGACCGTTTTTTCTAACAGTCTTCCCGATTTTTACCATCAGTTATTCCTACCAAGCATTTTAAATCAATGTGGGCGACCTCGCTTCGTTCTGTTCATATGGTGTAGGATCGGGGTTAAAACTACTGATGTAGGTGCACCTGTAAAAAAGTGTAGGTGCACCTATAAAAAGTGTAGGTGCACCTATATATGTTATGGGTGCACCTGTAAAAATGTAGGTGCACCCATAACATTGTAGGTGCATCCATAAAATATATAGGTGCACCCACATTTTTATAGGTGCACCTACACTTTTTATAGGTGCACCTACAATTTTACAGGTGCACCTACACTTTCTTTTTGACCCCCCATAATTAGGCGTACGCACAAAAGTATCGGTGCACCTATACTTTTTCCATTTGAAATGACCAATCAGATTGCCGCTTACAAAATGGATATGATCATATTTTACTGCGGTATGTGTGGTGTCGCGTGAAGGTTCCACGTTATGTGAGAAAGATAAATTATCTGCTTTCACTGTCGATGTATTATAATTGCAATTACTATTAGATGTGCAAGCCTAGAAATTGTTGATAAAATGTAAACATAAATATATAAAATAAAAATGAATTAAACATAAACAGGGTATTATTTACCCATTGTTATGGTATATATAAGACAATGCGCGAACATGTAAAGGAGTGGGAAGAAATGAGATAACTCGACATCAAATAAATAAATAAGAGAGAGAGAGAGAGAGAGAGAGAGAGAGAGAGAGGGGGTTGAAATATAAAATAACGCGTGTGTGTGTGCGCGTGCGTATGTGTGTCATTCTACGGTGTAATTTGTATATACATACTGTCCATTTGTATATATGCTGCGACACTAGAACACCACGCCATAGTATATGATAATCCACCCAGAGATATCTTCTGACACTGGTTATGTGTGCACTTTAAAACAAAATCACACAACATTATCACAATACAAATTCCAACATCCAAAAGGTGTGTGCTAGAAGATAGTCTCTTATTTTACATTTGAAATGCGACTAACTCTACACAACCTTTATCAACTTAGCATAACAACCGTTTTCACTTGATTTATGACAGGTGTTGTAAAACATTTCCATCTTTCACACCATCGTTAGGATGATTCCGAGCTAGGCCCTTCCTCACCTCAAAGTTCCATTCCAGTTGTACACGAGGTATTGCACACATCTTGACACGAGATTTCATCATTTATGACAGGTGTTCTAAAAACATCCGCTTACACCTATGGACATACGCCATCTCCAAAGGTGCTTCCTATTTGGACCCTCCCTCAAAACTACAATCCTATGAGTACCTTAACATTTGACACGAGATATATTGAGGTGATATATTGCACCCGTCTTGACACGATATTTCTGGATTTATGACAGGTGCAAACATACACTTTAATCACCGTCAAGGTGATGCCTATTTGGCCCTCGCATTTAAACACAATATCATAATGTATTTGAATGCTTGTACAAAAAGATCAACGTTTTTAAACATTGTTATTAATGTACACAGCCGCATCTCAACCCGAGTCTAAAGAGCTAGTTTAGAAATGAAATGAAAGATTAAGAACAGTTGAATGTTGGTTGTCAGTTGAATAATGTTTTACGTCATTGGCAGCACATTTTAGAGTATATATGAGGGTCGATATTTTAGTTGTGGATGCAGACCCATCCACTTTATCCTGTGCAAAACCAGTACTCTTTACTTCCCGAATCCGCAAGAATCAATAGTTGAGAAGCTCTGTGACGAAGCTTACTTAAAGGGAATGTAGCGACACAGCCGAACATCTTTATTATTGAGAGTTCTGAAAAACTTGAATAAGGGTGAAAGAATTAACAAAATCGGATAATAAACAAAGAAGATATGAGCATTTGAAGTTTCAGTTGAAACGGATATGGAAGCGGCCATTTTGAGAGGTATGACATCACGGTTCTAAATGACCATATATGGAATATTTATCAATATGAACATTTACTGATTTATAGGGGGAAAATGACAGCAAATGTATGAAAAATATGTAATACTTAATGGAAATAATGCTTTATATGACCAGTAAAAAAATGCATTCATTTGCAGTGATTTTCTTCGTTTTAAATGATATTTATCAATATTCCATATATGGTAAATAGAACTATGACGTCATAGTTCTAAAAATGGTGGCTCCCATATTCGTTTTAGAACAATCTTTAAATGGTCATATCTTTTTTATTTATCACCCGATTTTGATCATTCTTTCACTTTTTTCCATTTCTTTCAGAGCTCGTTTGGCGGTGTCGCTACATCCCCTTTAATACTACATTACAATATCACACTTAATTCATAATGAATATATCGGGTTCCCTATACCACCCGCGCCCTCACTCACATAGAAATGCTCGTTTGGCGGTGTCGCTACATCCCCTTTAATACTACATTACAATATCACACTTAATTCATAATGAATATATCGGGTTCCCTATACCACCCGCGCCCTCACTCACATAGAAATGCCTAATTTACTCATGGACTATACACACAAGAGAGACGCACGCACTCATCCTTTGCTTACTTACGTTTACATTTAATAAATGGATACAATGACCATATCAGTGTATATCATGTATATAGGATGATGAACAGTATGTACAAAACCAGTAGTTTCTTCTCATCGATTACAAAAAAAGAAACTGGTAGATGGGTGAAACCGAAGCTAATGCCAATTTATGAAATTAAATGTGATTGTTATAAGATGAACCTTAGGTTGTTTTATAATGACAACAATATACTGACTTTATATTCACTTTTGGAGACGACTTATTTTTATTCTTTTTCGTATTCTTATTCTATTTTTATTCTTATTCTTATTCGTATTCGTATTCGTATTCGTATTCTTATTTGTATTCGTATTCGTATTCGTATTCGTATTCTTATTCGTATTCTTATTCGTATTCGTATTCTTATTCTTATTTGTATTCGTATTCGTATTTTTATTCTTATTCGTATTCTTATTCGTATTCGTATTCGTATTTGTATTCTTATTCTTATTCGTATTCGTATTCTTATTCTTATTCTTATTCGTATTCGTATTCGTATTCGTATTCTTATTTGTATTCGTATTTTTATTCGTATTCTTATTCTTATTCGTATTCGTATTCGTATTCGTATTCTTATTTGTATTCGTATTTTTATTCGTATTCTTATTCGTATTCGTATTCTTATTCATATTCGTATTCTTTTTTGTATTCGTATTCGTATTCGTATTATTATTCTCATTCTCATTCTCATTCTCATTCTCATTCGTATTCGTATTCGTATTCGTATTCTTATTCTCATTCGTATTCGTATTCGTATTCGTATTCGTATTCGTATTCTTATTCTCATTCTCATTCTCATTCTCATTCGTATTCTCATTCTCATTCTCATTCTCATTCTTATTCGTATTCGTATTCTTATTCGTATTCGTATTCTTATTTGTATTCGTATTCGTATTCGTATTATTATTCTCATTCTCATTCTCATTCGTATTCGTATTCGTATTCTCATTCGTATTCGTATTCGTATTCGTATTCGTATTCTCATTCTCATTCTCATTCGTATTCGTATTCTCATTCTCATTCGTATTCGTATTCGTATTCGTATTCTCATTCTCATTCTCATTCTCATTCTCATTCTCATTCTCATTCTCATTCTCATTCTCATTATCATTCTCATTCTTATTCTTATTCGTATTCGTATTCGTATTCGTATTCTTATTCTTATTCTTATTCTTATTATAACTGATATTATATTTGGCAACGCATCTGTCTATTATCATGTTCATTTGTTCAATACTTTATTTACTTCACTATTTTCAACATCAACATATTTATGCATGATATTAATTAATATAAATTACAGCACAAATGAATCGATAGCATCTTTCAAATGTGTATACATTACTTATACATTTTGACCCATAGGGTAGGTTACGTTTTTGTTTTTGCTCGCCCTATGTCACTAGGCCTTTTGGCGAACTTTTTGACTCATAGCATGTGCGTTAACGTTTTATTGCTGAATAAAGATATTTGTATTTACAACATACTTTCTCTCATTGCATTTAATTGTATCCGCCTATATTGTATTGGCAAAAAACATTGTAACGTTTGTTGTAAAAAAAAATTGATTTGAATTGAATTAAGTCTGAATTAATTATTATGACTGTAATTGGTTTCATTCACTACACTGTTATCATTGTTTGTATATAATAAAGTATTATCCTATATATTTAGGCCGAATAAAGACATCTATTATTTCTTACACGCTTTTGAAATACTTTTCTCACAATTTGTCAATCAGGTAGTCAGATCATTCGCCGATTACTTTGATTAAAACGAAGAATGAATCATTTGTTTACGGTGTCTTTGTGTTGCCATATTAGTTTGGCGTAAACAATTAGCACCATCATGATTAAATAATACCTCTGCCATGTTTGTAATTGGCCAAAGTAAGTATACCCATTTAAAACTGTCGGTTTTGTTTTATATTTGAAAGATTGCGAACAATTTTATTCTTCATGTGAATGTTATTCGTTTTAAAAAGTTTCAGTTTAAATTTTTATTCATGCTTAAACATACATGTTCATCACCAATACATTTAGCGGCAACAGTTACACACATATACTATGAGAAGAGTATGATACAACATAAACACGATATGAAATAATCTTCACCATAAATGCAAAATACACACAGCTATAATTAATAACATATTTTATGACTTTTTATGGGAAGGCCCTGCAAAAAAAAAAATCCGTAATAGTTAAGCAACATTTTGAAGGTTGTCTCAAAATGATTAATCTTAAAGCATTTATATTCAGCCTTAAAACTACCTGGATAAGACGGCTCATAACTAATGAGGGCACTTGGAAGCAACTGGTTGAAAAAATAATAGATATTAAAAAATTAACATCTTTTGGCAAAAATTATTGTGAAACATTAATAAAAAAAAAATCAAAAAAAAATCTGGAAAGATGTGCTAATTTCATATGTTAAACTTATTGATTTTAGTTTGCCTAACTCACCTGAGGACTTTTTGTCAAACCCACTACTCTATAATAACAATATTTTGATTGGCGGCAAGCCGTTTTTTAACGAAGTATGGTATAGGAAAGGCATCGTTTTTATAAATGACTTAATCAATGAAAATGGTGGATTTTATTCTTTTACTGAGTTCGAAGAAAAAAATGGCATTAAAACAAATTTTCTAATCTACGAAGGAGCAGTAGCTGCCATTAAAACCTTTAAAAAACAATTGCAAAACAAAATAACAATGAACAAATTAGAACACCCAATTTTACCTGCGAATATTAAAGCAATCATCAAAAACAAGAAAGGTTGCATTGATATGTAGTCCATTTTTAATAGAAATAATGAAAGTCCAACATCAAAAATCAAATGGGAACATATTTATGATATTGAAGCCGAAACATGGAAAGACATATATTCATCCCCTTTCAAAATTACCTCTAGCACAATAATACAATGGTTTTAAATTAACCATCGGCTTCTTTCAACACAGTATTATCTACATGAAATAAAACAAACTGAAAACCCTTTCTGCCACTTCTGCCACCAAGACGAGACTATAGTTCATATGTTTTGGACCTGTCCTTCATCTCAGAATTTATTAACACATATAAACTCTTTCTTTTTAACAAAAAACATAAATCTGAATCTGTCAGAACATGCATTTATTTTTAACACAGATGAAGAACAATCGACTGTAGAGTTACAAATTATTTTAGAAATGAAATACTATATATTTACCTCAAAACGACTAAAAACACCGCTCTCCCTTACCCCAATGATATACAGACTAAGGTATCTGTATGAAACACATAGACAAATCGCAATTAGAAATAATCAACTAGAAAGATTTGAACTTTATAAAAAATGTAACTCAATATGTGTTTGTATAAGTTGCAAATTAACATATTAGCAGACAAACATGCAATATAGGCAATTCTTAGAGTACGTCAATTGCGTATTACATTAGTCTACTCACGGACCAGGATACTGTAGTTAAATATATATGATTACATTCCCCTCCAGAACCTTTGTCTACTTTCGTTTCGTTCTATATTTCGTTTCGTGAATAAAGGTGCTACCAAGAGAGGAATATTTATTATACATGTTTTGGATATCTTATATATATGTATGTACATATTGTTCATGTTCTATGTTTTTCACTTTTTTTCAAATATTTCATACATCACCTACTTTAATATGCATTGTTTGCACCGTCATAATATTATATTATGTAATCTCTGTAATCATGGTAATGGAGGAAATAAAATGAATAAATAAGCACTCCTCCGAGTACAATTTTAGAGCAAACCCAAGACACTGACAATTCGTAAATCAATATATCAATATTGAATATTTAATACTTACATATACAATTTTTATAAGCAGATGGGCCTTTGGACAGCAATCAACTGTTAGGTAAAGAAGTGTTCTTTTTTCTTAAACAGAATTGTTTTTTTCTTCCTGAAATCATAATTTTTATGCTCCCTGCCATAACCGTACAATACATGCATATTGTAATTTCATTATGCTAAAATATTATTTCATATAAATATTGCATGTAAATGTAAAGATATTGTAAGGTGTGGCAAGGGATGGTCATCCCCGACCCTTGCTCCACCAATTGACGGGAAGATTAAATGGGTCGTCAGAAGACGGCTCAAAAAAAAAAAAAATCAAAAAAGATTCATCATTACATTCTGAAAAAATTAACACCATATACAGACTGATTATTTCATGCTTTCCAAAAAACGTTATTAAGGGGCTAATGTCCTATGTTGATATGTGCAATATCAAGAAGGGGATTTTGTCCGCCTGTGCAAAATCATGAATGGGATAATGTCCTATGGTGAAGGGGCTATTGTCCGCATGTGCAATATCATGAAGGGGCTATTGTCCGCTTATGCAAATTTGAGCTTAGGGGCTATTTCCTAGGGGCTAATGTCCTACATTCGCGTAATTCATATACTGGTAACTACAGAAATAACATACTTCTAAATAATTACTCATTATGCATATTTATTAATAATATAGTAAAATCAATAGATAAACTTAATTAATTTAATGTTAAGTACAGTATACTACAAATATGTCATTATGTAAATATTTAAATCAAAGAGGAACACTTTTCCTTTTGAAAACAATACATCATTCGCATAATGGTGTTTCTTCAAAACATGTAAATATATATTGTTTTTCACACACAGAAACTATTTCAGTTTTTGTATTTGGCCTTTTTAAAAACCTTATAGCATCATGTGAATTAATATTAATGATTTTTACAGACAAACTAGTTCATTACAGAGAATACAAAAAGAATATCGAACAAATCAAGTGACCTAGTTAAGAGCACATTAGCAGATAAGATTAGGTTTATTCAGATTGAGAATGTCATTCATAGAAGCGTGTCGTTGGCGTAAACCACAGAATAAATGTAGTATATGTGAAGTCCTAGAAGTCGAATACAATTTTCTATTAGCAGGTTCTGTATATAATGAACTAAGATCAAAGATTATCGATCATCAATGAGTGCGTGAATGAGTGAGTGAGTGAGTGAGTGAGTGAGTGTCTTTATTTCTAGAGTATGACCTAATTAGCCAACACTAATCTCACTTGGGGCCCTCTATAAAGTCATACATTTACAATGCAAAACATATAAAAACAACAACAACTGATATTTCCTTTAAACCAGCGTGCACACATACACATATACACGTACGCACACACACATTCACATCCATGTACACATTCATTCTTATTATAAAACGAAAGAAGAAGCACTTTATTTCAAAATCAGTTAGCCATAGGCCCACGTGTTCATACAATATATACAGATACACTTGTTAACAGACGTAGCAAGATTTGTACATACGTGTATTAACAAATATCATACGCAAAAATAACAATAGTTATACTGTTTACTTCTTTTTAAAAAAAACAAAAAAACAGAAAACAAAAATAGAAACAAAACACACGAACACCCCAGAATTTCCATTTAAAATTTCACGGTGAAGGTGACTTAACATATATAAATATATCAATCTTATGGTTGATGCATTATACTTAATCATATCCTATCATGGACATATAAGCACATACACATACATTTCAAACACAATCAAAAATGCTCTATGTGCATTTTCAAACGTGATAAACAATCTCCACCTCTCTCGCCACATCCTAAATATACATATCAATGACGACAAATCATCAAATGGAATTTAAACATGTATACATCAGCATACATCAGCAAAGGAATCAAGATACATGCGTACTAAATAAGTGGTATAGATGTTACCGGATTAATAGCTATAATAATAATAATAATAATAATAAAAATAACATAAATTCGGCACATTATATTGTTGTTACTTTTCAACATTTATGGATAATTCATACTTATAAAGCATTTTAACACTTTAAACAGCCGTTTTGAGTCTTTAGTTTATGTTAACTATTTGTCATACTGCAAAGAAAATTCTCAGTATTTCATTGGTCAATGCGCCGTAGACATGAGCCCATGTCTACGTCTCGAGACGTGAACATAGGACGAATTCCCCGTAGGTACCCCATTAATGCAATACACAAAAACAAAATGGCGATTCGTTTTGGAAACCGCCGATTGTTTCCTTCCTAAGGCAACTTTACAGGTAATAAAACATTAACATAGTGACAAAATACGTTTATTTTATTAAAAGATCCGCCAAATTGAACGACGTTAGAGCGATGACGTCACGAAAGTAAACAACGTCTAGTTAGAGGCACGTTACGGGGTTATTGGCGCAATAAAAATGAAATCGTGTTTTTGGCTGTTTTTTTCATAATAAATAGTTACAACTTTGAAGTAATTAGGATTCTTGACAGGGAACATGTGCTCACATTCCCGGCCTGGAAATATGTATTCCCCCTCGCCTAACGGCTTGGGTGAATATAATTTCCAGGCAGGGAATGTGAGCCCATGTCCCCTGTCAAGAATCCTAATAACTAATAATGTATACTAAACCTACATTAGTTGATTTTTTGCCGCATGCGGGAGGTTGTGTGTTCAATACTCGACCAAGTCATACGCATTTTATATGGCCTGATGCAATCCTATTTTGTAAAGAAAACATCTTTGCATCCGCTGGCAGCCATGTTTTATGTCGAATCAAAATTATTTTCGACAAGGACCAACATTATGTCATGCTGATCATTTTAGAAAGTCACATATCAATATCACTTATAGTTTTCAAGAAGTAGTTGCTAAAAACTTGCTTTTAAAATTATATATTTTTTTAGCTTTGGCGGCCATCTTAGATTTGTCGTCAACGTGAATGTTTGCTAGGATCAACTAGACATTATGGGCAGCATTTCTGTAAGGTTTCAAAACATCAACCCAGTATAGTTTCAGAGGAGTAGCCGCTACAAATGGGTTCGAATGTCAAACCCCGAACTGGTGTTGAATGTTGAACCCCAAACTGGCTTTGCATGTTGAACCCCGAACTGGAATCGAATGTTGAACCCCCAACTGGATTCCAATGTTGAAATCCGAACTGGTGTTGAATGTTGAACCCCGAACTGGCTTTGCATGTTGAACCCCGAACTGGATTCGAATGTTGAACCCCGAACTGGCTTTGAATGTTGAACCCCGAACTGGCTTTGAATGTCGAACCCGAACTGGTGTTGAATGTTGAACCCCGAACTGGCTTTGCATGTTGAACCCGAACTGGTTTTGAATGTTGAACCCGAACTGTCTTTGAATGTTGAACCCCGAACTGGGTTTGAATGTCGAACCCCAAACTGGTTTTGAATGTTGAACCCCGAACTGGGTTCAAATGTCGAACCCCGAACTGGTTTTGAATTTTGAACCCCGAAATGGCTTTGAATGTTGAACTCCAAACTGGTTTCGAACTGACTTTGAATGTCGAATCCTGAAACCCGAGCCAACTTCACACACATAAATAATTGTACTATATACCATAGTTATCAAGAACTTACATTCCACTCTCTCTGGGGCTGCTCTAAATAACCTGTAATGTGTTGATGAGCCGTTTTACAATATTTATTTCAATTTAGTTTCCTTATTTAGTTAGTATTTCACCACTCAATAAGTTATAATACCAAATTCCCTATCCTCTGTGTAGCTCTAAATAACCTATAATGTGTTGATGAGCCGGCAACAATATTCAGTTCAGTTTAATTTACTTGTTTAGTCAATATTTCTGATTATTTCACCACTCAATAAGCTTCCACGTTCTCTGGGGCGGCTCTAAATAACCTATAATGTGTTGATGAGCCATTCAACAATATTCAATTCAATTTCCTCCTCTCAATAAGTTAAAACGCCACCTTCAACTTTCCCTGGGGCGGCTCTAAAGAACCTATACTGTGTTGATGAGCCGTTAAACAAGATTCAGTTCAATTTAATTTTCTTATTTAGTCATTATTTCACAACTCACTACGCGTTAATACCACCTTCCCTTCTCTCTGGGGCGGCTCTAAATAACCTATGATGTATTAATGAACAAGATTCAATTGAATTCAATTTACTCATTCAGTCATTATTTCTCCATCCAGTACGTTATATTAATACCATCTGGCCTCCCACAATGTGCAAAGCATTGTGGGAGGTCAGGGAACCAGGCTAAATACCTTACTGTATTCTGTACCTGTTGTAAGCGATTCGCTTCTAAGGTACTTCTTGATTGTCTTCCTGGGTAGAACAAGTACCACGGCTGGTAATCAGTGCAGCTACCTCCGTTTGGAGGTATATGCAAAAGTACTCCATCGCCACTTCCGAGGTAGTTCCAACGCCAAAAATACAAGTAAACAAGGTGGGTATGCTTTGCTATTTATTCGTTGTTTTTTATTTGCCTTGAAATGAAAAAATCGGGGAAAGCAGTTCCGTGTAGTCACGTTTAAGCTTCGCAGACCTCCCACAATTATTATCGAAAGATGCATAATTTGACGCCAGGGACGTTTAGCCCGTTCGAACTTTGCATTTTTTTCTCAACTTTATCGTCGCCACCAAGGTTTTTCAACATTCTTTGTCCTGTTTACGCTACATATCGACATGAACACATCCAATATCAACCAGCTGATGTCCGTATATTGCCTGTTGACAAACTAAATAACACAGAGAACGTTTCTGGAGGAGAAATACGCGATTTCGTAGAAGAGATAGCTCCAGTGCCGAAGAGATAGTGCCAATGCTATGGAGATAGCACCAATGATAATTTCGATATTGTGAATTATCCACATTTAAATGGGGATATCCCGAATACTGTTTGTTATGGCGTGTATATTTCTCAGTTAATTCGTTTTGCCGGAACTTGTAGCCGTGTTGGGGACTTCAACCTTCGTAATATTAACATTACTGAAAAACTCCTCCAAAGGGTTACCGTTACCATTACTTACGTAAGACTTGTAAAGTTTTATTATTGTAACACTGACCTGCTCGAAAAATATAATAGCAATCTTAAAACACTTCTGCGACAAGGTTTATCACAGCCCGTCTTTTATGGAGATGTGATTTACAAACTTAGGAAGATTATCGGTCGTCATAATTTCCATGCGTTATTTATCAAAGTTATTAGAAAATTTATAAACAGAGAATTATTCTGCGGAGCACAACATGCTTAGTTGTAGACTAAGTGGGCACTCCTCAGTTTCGCACGAATGTCCATGTAAATAAGAAAGAAATCAACTAAGCGTCTTTTAGGTCCAAAGATGGTATTTATAATAATTATGAAGCCCATGTTTGATGTTGCTTTCAGTTTTGAGTACTTCTAAGTTTATTTTGGTGTATTGGAATATGCATTCTTTTTTGTTTTTTGGAGGCTATAAATAGAAAAATGCTCAACTAGCAAAAACTTCCAAAAAGTAGGTAAAATGGCTGATTTTGAATCACGGGGAGATCAGCATTGAATAACTTTTTAAAACGCCAGAGAAAGTATGTAAAACTTAGCATTTCCTGATATGCAAGAGCATTATGAGTGCAGACATGACCCTGATATGCTTAGGAAAATTCCTTTTTTTTATTTATTGACATTTGAAATATTGCTAAAATTGCTTTTTTAGCATGTTTTGAGGGGTGGGGTAATCTTAAAGAAATGGGACTAAAGTTGTACAGAAAATGCTTTTTGATACTTTTATTATTATTTGGTATGGAAACATGGGTAATTTGATTGTCTTTTAAGGTAACAACGCTAACGCTAAAGGTAACAACTTTTCATGTTAACGCTATTTAAAGATAACAACTGTCTACGCTATAGGTAACAACGTTTTTCAATATCTACAGTTTCAATGAAAATTTAGTTAACATGTGCTTGTTAGTTACTGAAGCATTTGATTCGCTTCCGTACGATGCAACCCGTATCGGCGTTGTTAGAGAGTGGATTTTCTGCAGGTTCGAATCCCATTGGAAGCCCGACTTGTCAAGTGAAAAAGTGTCGATTATTGTGGATGGCGGAAGATAGAGAGTACAGGTTCTACTCTTGACAAATGGTGTGATCTGCCTCAACCGATTGGTATTTATGGTCTAATATGTGCTAAAATGACGTAAAATACCATTCAAACAAAAACAACTTGTCTTACATCAAGATCATGCCAAATTAAGGTTGTCATCTGCGCTATTAAGAGTGATATGTGTATAAGCTGCTTAGCTTGTTAAACGATATAAATACAACTCGATTTTAAAACAACATCGGGTTTATTAATAAAGTACCCAACTGCTTGGTAACGTGGGGCGTGGGGCGTGGCGGGTAAACATTTTAAATTTAGGTTTGTTCTTCGTTAATATACCATATATTTTAATTCAATAAATATGCATTATTCTCAACAATTAGGAATATTGTCAAACAATTTAGTTTGAACTCTGTGAGAAAATCACGTTTGGGATATATAACCTGATCGGGTTTATTTTACAATCATCATACATCACGTTCATTGATTTCTATATATAGGGTATATTATATCTCCGTATTGGGTTTCAAAAAAAGGTATCTGATAGGTCACTTACGATGTCTTTCAATGATGTAGGAAACATAAAAAGAGTTTATTCCACCGTATGATAAATCAGCAAATTGAATTGAAATGAAGCTCTGTCACATTTATTCTACATTATTTGAACGGCCACTCATTTCTTTTACGTGGAATACCTAGAACTGTATTAATCCATGCTCAAGGATTGAACTTATGCCCAAACATTTAAACCTGGCATTGACTGAATAGCCCCTAATTTCTTAGAGAGACAATATGGCGGAATATATGCATTGGTCCAATATAAATGCAACGGAGTCGATGAGCCCATTCTCCTTAGGAATTAGGATTCGATTTGGCTTGATTTGACGACCCGTGCTCCATTCAATGATTGAATCTGTCATTTATTAGTATACGGTATCTAGTTCATCAATTAACCATTAGTACAGACTTACACGTCTGAAATTCCTGTCAACCACGGTGCAGCGGGGGTGGCTTTGGATCATATGCTGGAGGTCGTGGGCTCGATCCCCGGCCTTGTCACACCAAATACTTAACAAGTAGCTCCATTGCTTGACTCTGATGCTATAAGTGTTATGCTATGACTGGTCGGTCCGATGTCAGTTTAATGTGATTGGATGAGTCATGGCATGTGCCTACGGCGCGATCCACTTCTATATATATGTACTATTTATACACGCTGCATGTACTTAGCGTATTTGAGCATATTTGGTCAAGTTTACTAATACACAGGTTTTCAGTATACATTCTTACATATTGAAAATAATATTCTGATTACGAAAACATTTATGTTTTATCATTTTACATCAGTATGTGTAACATCTCGTTGTGATATAATCATAATAAATTATAAATAAATCTCTCGGCTATTCATTTAACGAATAACTTACATAATATTATACAAATACATGCACAATTATGCACACGGCTGTTCATTTGATGAACTTACATCAATACATTGACCATCACAGAAGCAGACTAACTCACTATGTAATTCTGGTCGGTAACAGCTGGTTCATAACATGAGGACATGTGTCTTGCCACACTCTGTTGGGTCTGGCATATTTAGCATGTGCTCTCCAAATCAGTAACTGATATGCACATTTGATAGATGAAGTAAAAAACTATCATCCGTTTCGGGGAGAGTGGGTGGGGGTAACTAACTTCCTTGTAACATGCTGTAACGTTTCTGATTTTAATGAAATTGTTCAAACAGCAACTTTATTCTAATGTCTACAGTTTACATTTGAATATTACCTCTTCATAAACTTTACCGGTGCTCGGTAAAATACTCCTTGGTAAAGTAGTCATATGAGGAGAAATACTTTAGAGTAGTTTGTTATGACTACTTTTTAATTATTTAGAATACATTGTAGTTAGAATAAACAACTTTACAAGATTACATAAAACTAAACGTTTACTAAAATATCACATTGCAGTAGCAGGATATATTATACCGCAAACATTTTGTTCAATTTTATCCTCTCTAAGTTAATTAAAGCTTTTAAAGTTAGAGAAAAAGTTGAATTAAAAACAAAAACAATTGTATAATACATTTTGAATATTATAGGGCTTTACACGTTTTTTAAAAATAATTTGCGGTATTGACCTAGATTTTGACCTCTTTTGTGAAAATAAGGACAACTATTTTTCTCTAAAAGGTTAAAATAAGTGTTAAATTGCTAAAACTGTACTCATAAGTATTGACCTATGGTATTTTGTCTTCCTATAAGCTCCATACCAATCTTTACAAAAATGGCGACCATCTTGATACCTTATTGGTTTACTTGGCTCTCCCTCATTTATGGCAATTTTTACTGATTGTTGATAAACTTCAGACCAAGACAAACATTTTGAAATATAATATGTTTTGTTCTATTTTCGTTACCACCTACCCCTTAAAATAATCATCGATTTTGGCCATGGTCACCCTACTCTTCAGGCAGCATGTACCTATTTTGTTCTACTCTTTATTTTGATAGAAATAGACATTAATTTTAAAAGTTATTAAATGATCAAGCTATATCTAATTTGTGTATTCCGTTAAGTAGCATTGAGCACATGGTGGCCTATATAACTTTGAACATTAAAAGTAGATATAAAAATCGAACAGGCAAAGTAGCATTCCAGAACGACAGTCAACCACAAACACACACACAGAAACAAAAACAACTGTAAAGATGAATAAAAGGCAAAATAAGCCATCACAAACACAAACGTGTTGACAATAGGGCTACGGCCTTGGAACGGTCAGTGGCCAAAAAGAGGCAGCTGGGGGGATTAAACCAGCCTCTAGGGTGCACCAATCCTCACTCTTACCCTATTGTCATCCCAATAAGCGGGAAAATGTAAATAAAGACATCTCCGACAGGTTGTATTCTCTAACAAACACGGCAGCATTATTAGGCAATATAAGTAAAACACATGCATGATCATGTATTATATAATATAAAAAATCCCAGAAAGCCACAAAGTAAGTACTGAATGATTGGCAGAAGCCAGAGCAACAAGAGAATAAACCGTTACGAGTACGACAAGATAAGAGTAAAGTCAAACGCGACTGTCTTATAAGGGTTCTGATAGACGTCCACAATCTGTCCGGTCATCGCACAATCAAAGAGGAAAGCATAAATGTAAATGGGTCCACCACTAAACATGCAGTTCGTTGCAAATTGATAGGGTCATAACCTCTTTTGATAAACGTTTTAACACGTTTAATAAAGACTGATGAAAGTGATTATGACCAATGATCTTACGAAGTTTGTAAATCACATCACCAAAGAGTCAGGTTGTGATAGTCCTTGTCACAGAAGAGTTCTTACATTACTTTTATATTTTAAAGAAGATCTGGATTACGATAATACAATGTTGTAAAAGTTTTTCAAAGTTTATGGTAACGGTAGCCCTGCTGGAGTATTTTTTTTTTAGATATACACCGATTACGAATATTAAAGTCCTCAACTCGACTACAAGCTCTAGAAAAGCGAATAAGTTGAGAAATATAGACCCCATAAGAAGTAGCACGGAGAACATCCCCATCTAAGTGAGGATAATTAACAATATCAAACCCTGATCTATTTTTAAAACATAAAAGTATTTTAAGAACCCTTCTGCGACAAGGACTCTCATCAACTGACTTCTGTGGCGACGTGATGCGTCGGAAGTATCGGATGAAAGACTCAACATGAAATCTCTTTCAAAGCAATACAATAACAAATCTGCGACAAGAGGTGCACAGTTCGTACACATAGGGATACCAACAATTTGTCTATAAACGGTTGTTCCATACCTGACGAAAATAATAGGAAATGAGTGCTTCACAAACTTCTTAGTGTAATTGTCTTAAATGCCGTTAGTAAAAAACGCTTTAATATTGTTACAGGCCAAAAATGTAGTTTTGTTCTCTAGCGAAAGTTTTGTGAATAAGAGCAAAAAGCTTGTCTTTGATAAGGTGATGCGGTAAGGTTGTATATAGTGTAGTAAAGTCATAAGTACTTATACACTACTCTTTTATAAGAGATCTTATATACAACTTTTATAATCGGTCACCAAGCTTTTTTGAAAATAACACGAATACTAAAAACTGGAAATCACCTAGGTTTTAGTCCAATCAAGGCATAATAAGTTTTGTAAATCGCTAGCGATATTTGTTAAACGACGCCAGTTAAAATTTCCAATGAAACTATGAATTATTAAAAAATATATAAATCTTTGAAAAGTGACCGATTATAAAAGTTGAGTTGTGTAGATGAAACTTGACGTTTACTGCAAATTTATGAAGGACGTCTGAATTTTAGACCAAAATAAATTAATCCCAGAGATTTCATAAGTTTTAGCATAATATTGTTTAACGTGATCTTTAAAGGCAGTAAGTCAAGAAGTTAAAGGCACTAGAATGCAAAATAAAACGAGCTTTATACGGATTTTTATGTAATTAGGGGCAGTTTGTTTTGCTTTTTGTTTACCCCAACCGTGAAAGTAATGCACGAGTGATATGTGTCCTCAGTAGATTGAACTGTAGATTGAACTGGAGTATACGAATTAGTGCTACAGAGTTCCAGAGATAAAACATTAATCCCTTCCCTTCCTTATGCATACATCTTATTTTTGAGATGTATTATTGTTTACGAATGGTCATTTCTGACGCACATTACAGTGGCGTTGGAATGTTTTAGAAACTCGGGAGGAAGGTGGGGCCCAAATCAACATTTTCAATTTTTGATAAGGTTTCATCCCCCCACCCCTTCGTGTTGCTTGTCACATATTTTAATGCAAACACTATCTAATTTGGTTTAACAAAGGCAATGACTTTCTTTCCATTATGAATGTTTAACTGTATTGTGTGTATTTTGTAATACTATATTGTTATACACAAGACATAAGAACCCCGACAATACCTTTTCACAGGTTTCGTTTTCGTATTATGTGTCAAGGTATAAATACTGGGGTTATCCCTACCTGTTATATCTCCACCTGTGTACATGTTGTGCAATATAATAAGGCGCATGTTGAACTATGCTACTTTTCCCTGTGATACTAATTATATAATAACTTACTGTTAAACACATAAGCATTGAAGTAAGATTATTAATTTCCTACCTGTAAATAATAGCTCCAGTTTCACTGAATCACTGTTGAACTGTTTACACATTGTTCGAAGAAATATCTATAGGCAGTACGTCGAAGTCCCGTGCAAACACTGGTTTTCATGTAGCTTAGTTAAATGTATGTCTTATATATGCCGTAAAGAAATGAACCTACGTTGTATATTGTTATATTTTGATTTGCATGCATCTATAGATCTAAATGCATTACTTAATATTAACCATAATTCAATATTTAATATGTTACTATTATTTGTATTATAGTCTATATGGTTAAAGGGAGGGAGACCGGCATGGTATATAAATAAATATACACGTGTCTATGCATGCTCAGTTGTCTCCCATCTGACACCGATGAACAATAGCTATCTACCTTCTTATCTGACTGTAGATTATTTTGTGAAAACTATCAGTTCTGCTCTGCACTATCATCATTTTCTCTCGCTGTACTACCACCTTTATTTGTCATAACGATTACCATTTATAGTTGAATTTGCATTATATATTATATCCATTGCTGTTATACACATGTAAAATCTTGGAATAAAAGAATTTGAATTGAATTGTTTGTCAATTGATTAGTGTTATGCTTTGCCTTTCAAAGGCACCTCCCCTTCACCTCCCCTTCGTTTTGCTGGTCACATATTTTAATGCAAACAATATCTAATTTGGTTTGTCAATTGATTAGTGTTATGCTTTGCCGGTCATTTGTACAAACTTGATAAAGGACCACTAGATATTGCTACATGCAACATATCAAAGCTGTAGCTGTGGTTTCAGAGAAGAATATTTTGGTCATCATTGCTAGTCTAAAAAGTTGACAATCACTCCTTCCGTCGTCTGATTGTTTTTCTTGGCTGAAAATCACATCCAGGCACCTTGAAAAATCACGTGACTAGGAAATCATGGCAATATGTAATTTTTAATAGGGTTTACAAGTTACCATGTAAAATTAATGCACTTTGCAAGAAAACAGAATAATTCTTTTGCAATTTCAGCATTTCTATTCCTTTCTTTATCTTTTCCGGTCACGATTGAAGTTCAGCGTAACAAACCACCTAACGATATACCATTTATCAACATCTACACTCTATAAACAAATCTATTAGTTTCCTTTGGCCTTGTCAGACAGATTTAGCCAATCAGCATTCAGTTTAATAAACACTGTAGACTTTCATAATTTCTGTATCGCTTTCAACTCGAGTTTTGATAGGCTTACATAGACACACCTCCTGCGAGGCCAAAAGCCAGCTTAAACGGCTGGCGCTGAAAAAAGCCAATACCAAGATCTCCCGGATAGGCCAAAGAGGGCATGTAGACGCTCTACTAGCAACTTATCTACATAACGAATTAACAATTTTACATAACAAATTGACTGGACTACATAACAATTGACTTATCTACATAACGATTTGACTTATCTACATAACGAATTGACTTATCTACATAACGAAGAGACTTATCTACATAACGAATTGACTTACCTACATAACGAATTAACTTATCTAGGTATACAGGAAGTAAATCACTGTGGTATTCATGCCTGGTGTAGAACTTATCTAGGTATACAGGAAGTAAATCACTGTGGTATTCATGCCTGGTGTAGTCGAAAGGAGTTCCCAAATATATAATCCTTAACTGTTTTTGGTGATAAAAGGCATTTTTGAGTATTTAATGCCTGTTTTTCTGGCTTAAATGACTTTATTGAATTGTTTGTGATAGCTAAAAACCATTTGCATGGTTGTATAATCATTTTATTTATCAACTTGAAAGCTTTGAAAGTGAAAGTAGAACACATTTAAGAGGTGCCGAATGAATGCAGTTTGTTCACGGTGTCAATAAGATCAGAATTTTATTTTCTTATATGCCACATGACCCCTACTATTCTCAGCAGTTTTCTAGAGAGGCAGGTCTCATGACTAAGAACATGTGAGTGAATCTTAGTTTGAATTTCATTTTGAAATATGGCTAGCTAGAAAGCTTGGACAATATTGCATTAGACTCAATGGGATTTGATTTACGTCCAGTACACCTCTACATAACGAATTGACTTATCTATATAACGAAGTAACTTTTCTACAAAACGAATTAACTTATGAACATAACGAATTAACAATTGCACATAACGAATTGACTGTACAACATAACGAATTAACTTATCTACATAACGAATTAACTTACCTACATAACAAATTGACTTATCTACATAACGAATTGACTTATCTACATTACGAACTAACTTATATGCATAACGAATTAAAAAATACTATTAGCAGACATCTATGGCCATATTTGTTCACAAAACGGTCATCAGAATTATTGGACCATTGGTTTCTTTTTCTTTTTTCTCTTCTTTTTTAAATTCGCTTTTATGATACATCTGCTTACTCTTTAATATACCATATTTACACCCACGTTTTTGAAGACAAAAACAGGGTATATTAAAATCGCCTCCGTTTGTCTGTCTGTCCGTCCGTCCGTCTGTCCGTTACCGTATCTCCTCCTAAACCGCTGAACGGAATTCAACCAAACTTAGGAATGAACCACGGAGAACATGATTTGTCGTATTTAATGTCAATAATTGTCAATAAGTGAACAATATTGATGACGACATGACGTAATACATTTGAATAAGTCGTCAAATTTCTTATCGACATATTGAAATATAACTAGTCAAGACGACATAGAGCAACTAAACTTATTTAATTGACGAACATTTCGACTTCAGTCTTTCTGTATGGAAACGTTTAAGGGTCACCAGTTGTTGCGTTAATTATCTCTATTTAAACTTCGAAATTGTCGGGTTGTTGCATTGTTTCGCGTCATATCGACTTGAAAGATTACAACTTAGTACGATTTACCTTCACATGTCAGAAAGACTGAAGTCGACATTTTCGTCATTTAAATAAGTTTAGTTGCTGTATGTCGTCTTGACTAGTTATATTTCAATATGTCGATAAGAAATTTGACGACTTAATCAAATTTATTACGTCATGTGGTCATCAATATTGTACACTTATTGACATTAAACACGACAAATCGACAAAAATATTACCCCAAATCACCCCGCCCGCCCACCCCACCCGGGCCCCAGGGCAGACGTTCGCATTACGTGGACGCCGCTTATCTTTAAGACCCCAAGGTCGCATCTTGGCTTATATGGCGAAACGGGGTACCTTGGGGTCTTCATTTTAATCTTCTTAATCTGCCTTCAGTGGCCCCAACCTTTGATGATTCTATCGAATTATATTTGATTTGAAATGCATAATATATCGTTTGTATATTTTTGAAGGGTTTACATATGTGTTTAAGACGTAAAACTATCCATTAGTACGAACGCAGCTCCTGACCGAAACATAAGACCCGCCTTCTTTTTGACGTCATAATTTGTTCATCCCAAAACCCGCGCCATAGTTCAGTTATACGTTCACTGTTTAACGTGCTAAATTAGAGTAGATTATTAGCCGGAATAATTGCATTATCTTAAATTGTTCATGCTTATGGTGGAGCGGGTCGTTGGAATATGGCCCGTGTCATCGAATTCTAACATCGCTTTTATTACAATAACAAGGATAAAAAAACAGAAAGAGACAAGACGAGATAGTGATATAGCACACGCATGAACATATATATATAACACTTATCTCTCTTTATATATATATCCGTTGAAATGACAGCATGTGGTTTAGACGTAGCGCATTCTAAATTGGTAAAGTGGTGGAGGGCCTATAATCCTTAAATAACACACCATTACATTTGGTTTAATTTGTCAAATGGATACAACGTATCTGCAACATGCGTATTTACATGTGAGAATGTAGAAGCAAGCAGATTTCAAGTCAAAATGATATTGGGTTAATCAAACCGGCGTGATTCTTTTGATGATTCATCCCATTTCAAGAGTCCATGTGTCTCTTTAAATAATGTATTATAGGCTAGGCGATAAATATTAAAGGGACACACGGCTATCTTGATTTAAAACAAAACTCACGGCGTTACGATATTTTTTCTACATAACTTTCATTTGTTCAATCATTAATATTAATTATACGAATAGTATAAAGAAAATTGTTTTTGCATATTAGTAACTGTTTGATAATATTGCACCAATAATATTATTATGTTAACGTATGTTAGGATAAGATAAAAAAAAAAGAAAACTCAAAACTATAATATTTATTATTTTAATTACATGTATATGCTGGAATAATAATCGTCATATAAAGCCCTGGTATATGCAAGCAGCGTTAAAATTATACTGGATAAATAAATTGAGACGCTAATTTCAATGCTTGATAAATACTTCAAGATTTCCGTGTGTTTCTTTAATATAATTCTATAAACATCTAACCGGGCGATATACCAGTTTGACACGTCCAAAAGCTTGACGTGTCAAAGGAATGCGTTGCGTCATAATTGTTTGCACAGATATGAAATTGAGGCAAGTATCTACCTTCAAAGATCGCGATAAGTGTCATTGATCGATAGTGCGCCTGGCTTGAGTAGACCCTGTATTTGTTTCTACAAATTGGACATAGACTAAGAAAATCTTAAACAAACCTTCTTCTCTGAAACTACATGAGCTAGAGGTTTACTATTAAGCATTTACCATTAGCCCTCTACCAAGTTTTAAATGGCGACCCTGACGTTAAATTTGACCACGCCCCAGCGATCACTTGTTTTACATAGACATATAGATTCAAAATGAAAACATCTTCTCCTCTGAGGACACAAGGTATAGAGCTCTCATATATTGCATGTAGTATAAGAGGTAAAGCTATAGGTCTAATATTGTGCATGTACCATAAGTATATGATCCTCTATCAAGTTCGTTCAAATCGTGACCATGGGGTCAAATTTTGCACTACCGCAGAGGTTACATGTTTTACACAAACTTGTATAGGGAAAAACATTAAAAGAGTTAACTTTCTTCTCTGAACACTTACTGAGCATAAAGAGAGGGATACATCCATCCAACCAGTATCGGCCCAGGGTCCGTCCCCACTGGGGACATGTAGCACAAAGGTCTTAACTTGGAAAACGTTGAACTCCCCACCATATTACCATATATATGTTATAAGCAATGTGAGAATATGAACGATTGCGGAACTGCTCTGCGCAAAGTAAGAAGTCTTAAAATGCCCGACGATTCCGGAATTGTGCAGGACTATTCCGGAATTGCGCAAGGGGTTAATCGATATAAAATATGCACCATGTGTCGGCGCAATTTGAGAATGTTTTGCGCAAAGTACGAGTTTGTGTTGGGGTTTGAAAAGGAATATAGTGTTTGAAACCTATTTATTTCTATTTACTTATGCTTAATTGTTTCATCCGTCTTTTATAAAAGATAAAATGTATAAAACAAAATCATAGTTTGGTTTGGTAAATAATTAACATGAACTTAATTATTGAGAAAACAAGCTAAAGCCCTCCAACAATAAAGCGCGGATTTATATTACTGAAATAAGGAGATACATTATGGCTAAGAAAATATAAACAAGTGTTGCACAGTGGTGCTAACGTCGGATTTCGAATTCACCATTTTAACTGTTTAAAAGCTTTCCGGTAATTCGTTTTAGAGAAATGAGGAAAAACAAAAACTTTAACCAAAAACGTTTACCAAAACGCCAAAACGCGTAGACGGACATACGGACGGACAGAAGATAGCCGAAAATCGCCAAAAAAAGCCTGGATTTGCTACGCAGTCCTGCTAAAAATAAAAAAACAAAACGCGGCACAGACAATACTATTTCTAATAACGGCTCAAATTGGGCATTCCATATATATTTTAGAGATTTCCTATGATCTCTTTATAAAAACATGGGACCCTTGTTTGTTGCCATATACCTTCGTATATACTGACATCTACAAATGCATTCAAATATTGAACATCTGTCAAATAACAAACACGCCAATTACTCAATGCATGCGTCAGGTGTTAAAGCTACAACTACTACTAATTGCATTTGCCTGTTTTAATCATATTTATTAAAGCATTATACTGATACATGTAAGATATACACATATATTAAATGTCAAATTGTCTTATTGTTCAGAACATCTGTCGTCTGCCAAATGTAATAAATCAATCATTTACACAGACCGTTTGAGAAAAAATTACCAGTTTATGGTATTGCTATTAATGGCATTTGAATATTTGAATGATACTTAATAAATAGTGGATATTAATATACATTTTATAGACAATGAGGAGATAAACACGTGTTGCATCATGCGTTTACTTGCAATTTAAACATACGTTATTGCTTTTATTTTACATACAAGCAAAATGTTTGAGCCACAAGTTCTTCCAGCATTATTAACGAAGGCCTTTGCCGTCAGTATTACAATTAACCACTAGAACCAAAATATCCTTAATGTGTGCTAATTCCTACTGTGCGCACGGACGATTCCGGAATTGAACCGCGCATTTTGAGAATTCCGATAATGCCGCGCGTTTTAAAAATTCTTACTTTGCGCAGAGCAATTTTGAATTGACCATCTTCTCATATACACTCACTGGGCATGAACAGACGGATACAACCATCCCACCAGCATTGGCCCCGGGGTTCATCCCCACCCCTTCTGACATAGTACATCATTGAGATCCCCACCATATACACCTTAACGCGGGTGCAGTAATGTGTGATATTGCACCATCGACTGCGAGATCTCATTCTGTTATGAATTATAAGCTTTTTTTAAACAGTTTCCATCTTTGCGAAGATAATCAGGTGAGCTCTTCAGTGCCATTTTGGTCATCTTGTTCAAAATTGCACATGCTTGTAGATGTGCCGTGAATCCAACTATGGCTGTGCTTGCATCTTTTGTTGCTACAGAAGTGAGTATGTTGGCATATGCCTGTATCACGCTATCTTGGGGGTGATTAGCGTATCCATTTGCAGCATATTGATACTTATGGGCATCGAACTGGGGTCTGTTCGGTTCAACACGTGAGTTTATGTTTTAATGTTGGGGTATTTTGTTGGGTAGAGTTGTGTGGTTGCTCTGAGTTGGTGGTTGTTATGCCTAGGACATTGCATATATTGTGGTTGATGTCTGGACTGAGGTAAGGCGGCAGCTCATTCACCACTTGTTCGCCGAGGATCACTGGGTGTCTAGGCAACCGTGGTGAGGAAAAGGTTAATTACGGTCGATAATGGTGGCCAGTCATGACTTCCCTTGTGGCGTATCAGCCACAGGTTGGTGATGAAAGGGCATGTGCATGTGCCGTATTTACTATTATTGTTTTAGATTACCGTTTCTTTTTGTATACATATGAATAACGTATTGGATATGGTCACAGCCCTTTTTAGCGAGATTTTACTTGCTTTTAATTGTTTGGTTTAATTATACGAGTTAGGTTCTCAAACTATTACTGATATTTTTTTGCAGATTATGGCCTAAAAGGTGCAGTTGCTGTTGCGGGCCACTTTTTGATTTCGAATTTACATCGTGTGTTATTTATATCTACTGTAGAGTTGCGCTGGCGTTTTGTTACATTCTTTTCTTTATTTATCTTTTTTTATTTGTTTTTTATGATACCTCTGTTTACTCTTTAATATACCATATTTATACCCACGTTTTTGAAATAAAAGGTATATTAAAATCGCCTCCGTTTGTCATTCTGTCCGTCCGTCCGTCCGTCTGTCCGTTACCGCATCTCCTTCTAAACCGCTAAACGGAATTCAACCAAATTTAGGAATGAACCACGGAGAACACGATGTGTCGTGTTTAATGTCAGTAAGTGTACAATATTGATGACGACATGACGTAATAAATTTGATTAAGTCGTCAAATTTCTTATCGACATATTGAAATATAACTAGTCAAGACGCCATACAACAACTAAACTTATTTGATTGACGAACATGTCGACTTAAGTCTTTCTGACATGTGAAGGTACTAAGACGCATTCTTTCAAGTCGAAATGATTCAAGAAACACGCAGTAAATAGAGAAAATGCGGCCGAGAAGACGCGAAACAATGCAACAACCCGCCAATTTCGAAGTCTACAAGGAGGTAATTAACGCAACAACTGGTGACCCTTAAACGTTTCCATATACATTTGATTAAGTCGTCAAAGTTCTTATCGACATATTGAAATATAACTAGTTAAGACTACATACAGCAACTAAACTTATTTAAATGACGAAAATGTCGACTTCAGTCTTTCTGGCATGTGAAGATAAATTGTACTAATTTGCATTCTTTCAAGTCGAAATGATTGGAGAAATACGCCGTAAGTTGAGAAAATGGGGTCGAGTAGACGCGAAACAATGCAACAACCCGCCAATTTCGAAGTCTATAAAGAGGTAATTAACGCAACAACTGGTGACCCTTAAACGTTTCCATACAATTGAAAGAATGTCGCGTTGTCGTGGGCGACATTACGACAATACGACATTGTATCTGGCCCCAACCGGACACCGTAGTAGACCCTTCTACAGTTTGCAATTATAGTTTCCTCTTTGATTGACCGGACGGGCGGTGGACTCTATAACGTCTTCCTAAATCCTGTAAGGCGGGAAACGTTTGTTGAATGTCTTTCACTCCGTTTTGTCGTGCCCTTTGCGGTTTACCCCTTCATACGCTGACGTCAGACAAGTCATCGAGTACATATATATGTACGGTGTCCGGTTGGGGCCAGACACGATGTCGCATTGTCGTGGGAAACAATGCGACGCCCAACAACGCGACATCGCGACACGACAGTGCGACATTGCGAAACGACAACTCGGTATTGCAATACGACATCGCGAAATTGCGATACGACTTTGTGACAATTATGTCGTGGTGTCGTATCGCAATCTCGTATTATGTCGTATTGTCGTAATGTCGCCCACGACAACTCGACATTCTTTCGTTATTGTCGTAATGTCGCCAACCACATCGCGACATTACGATATAATTGTCGCGATGTCGTATCGCAATTTCGCGATGTCGTATCGGAATGTCGAGTTGTCATATCGCAATGTCGCATTGTCGTATCGGGATGTCGCGATGTCGCGTTGTCGGGCGTCGCATTGTCGACACTGCGACATTGTATCTGGCCCCAACAGGACACCGTACATATGAGATTAGCGTCTTAGGTTATATTTTGATATGACATGAACATGTCTGTGTTTCTTCTTGTAACACATAGCTAAGCTTTCTCAAATGTAAGGGGCTAACTTGGCGGGGATTATTTTAAGTTACACTGTCCTGTTGTTTAGGGATGATGACAGGTTAAGAGTGATGATTGGTGCACCCTTGATCCGGTTTAAACTCCCCGGTGGTCCTGTTTGCCACTGACCATTCCAAGGTGGTACCCCTGTTGTCAACCCTTATATGTTTGTGATGTGCTTTTGAATCACCTTCGCGTTGTAATACTTGTTGGAGTGACTGTTTTCTGTGAATGCGACTCTTCCTGTTGGACCTATAACATTTTCTTTATGAGAATGTTACTTACTTTGTATATAAAATATAGATCTCTAGAAAACTTGACGACAACGAAAACTTATTCGTGGTAATTTAATTCAACTCCGACTTT
This sequence comes from Cyrtodaria siliqua, assembly GCA_037043455.1. Taxonomy (NCBI): domain Eukaryota; kingdom Metazoa; phylum Mollusca; class Bivalvia; order Adapedonta; family Hiatellidae; genus Cyrtodaria; species Cyrtodaria siliqua. The sequence goes on from JAWPHD010007744.1 coordinate 94,884, forward strand.
AGAGTTCATACTTCACACTTCACACTTCACATTTAAGAATTCAGAGTTCAGAGTTCAGACTTGAGAGTTCAGATTTCAGAGTTCATATTTCAGAGTTCATATTTCAGACTTCAGAGTTCAGACTTCAAACTTCACACTTCAAAGTTCATACTTCAGTGTTCATATTTCAGACGCACAGTTCAGACTTTAGAGTTCAAACTTCAGAGTTCAGAGTTCAGAGTTCAGATATCAGACCTCAGACTTCAGACTTCAAAGTATAGACTTAAATGTTCAGACTTCAGAGTTCACACTTCAGACTTCAGAGTTCAAACTTCAACATTTAAATAATTACAACACGAATAAGTTATAGTTGTCGTCAAGCTATAATAGTGTTATAATAAGTAGATTTCTATTTTATCAGTCTCCTTAACATCAAATCCTAATTACACTTTGATACTCTTGATACTCTTCGCTTATAGCGTAGAGTATCGTAGAGTAATAGAGGGTCTGATTTTAATGAGATTCATATACATGATACATGTTAATAGAAATAAAAACACTATTTATAATTTACTTCATTCAAAGATAAGCATTGTCATCATCAATACAAGTTAAACAAAGATATAATAGTGTATACTATCAGGCCTGAAAGGGTGCGCGTAATTTAGTCGAAGTGGGTGGGCGGGATGGGGTGGTGTGGGTTGTGGGATATCTTCCTCTGAGAAATCTTGAATAAAAACATATACCTAAAACGCTTCAATCTGATGCTCCCTCACACACTGTGTGTATGAGAGGTGGGTGAGGTCCTCTCACAAAACAAATATATACACATGTAATGCTGTAATCTGACGAGTTTATTTGTATTTCTTGTACAATCTAAATAAAGCTTTATTTTTCAATTATTTTGTACTCACTTTTTTATGGAGAGGGTAGGTTTGGAAGTGTGATAATAATGACTGAAAATGTTACATTCGTTTTTCATTTCTTTCGTACCCGTATGTGGGCATACAAAACACGCTTACAAAAAAAAACTTGCCATAAGAAACGCACCCCACGGCCTTGGCTATGGGAATTACTTAATATTTCTATTCACCTAGATGCACACCTAAATTACGTTTATTTTTACTGTTTTGGTATGATTTCGTGTTGTTTTAAAAATGTATATACATATAAAGGCAGAGGGCTTGATTTTGCATTATCTGAGAGAGGGCGGGGTAGGGGTGCAGGGGTTGAATACAACACGACTCTAAAACATTCGCATCTACGATGTTTAACTTAAAATTTATTTGTGTGCGTACAACCTAAAATCATTACTACGCCCTTGTCTATAATCTTCCCTTATCAATTGAAACATGGGATATACTCGACCGAAAAAACCTGTCCCTGAACGAGTTTGTAAATATTGTAACATCAACAATCGAGGATGAAACTTATTTTTTGATTGACTGCGAGTTTTATTCAGATATTGGATATGAACTTTTTAATGAAGAATATCAAGCTGAAAACAGTTTTTTGCTATTTTTATCAACTAAAAAAATATCATTCTTAATTGACTGTGATATGCTACAGCACATATTAGCAAAAGTACTTTTAAAAATGTATAAACGACGCTCTTTAGCATTGTAAAAATGCATAACTGTGTTATAAAAGTAATTAAAATAAATTTTGTTGTTTTTTTAAATTATGAGAGTTAGGAATTTAATTGTAGTTTTCATGTTAATTATGTGTAAACGAATACTAAATAATAGCTTAAATTATTGAATATATTTAATGCAATACATTTGTATCTTTTATTATGTTTTAACATGTACAATTGTGTTTTATAGTGTTTCATATGCCTATGATGGCAGATTATCAAATAACAATGTTGTATACTATTTGTAATTGTAACTGTATTTTATATGTGACACTTTAATACAATATTACTTACTTACTACTTACATGTTAAATTTCTAAATAGAATAATTATCCTGTAATTAATCATGCTTGATTGGACATTTGCGGGTAGAACACACCATTCTTGTGAAAACATTTGTCGAGGAGGTGAGAAAAAGCAGGCACTTTTATTACCCCGATATCCGCTCTGGCGGTAATAAATGATCAATTAAAAGTAATACACGTGATGTTTAGCTAGGTTGATACAATGCATTTGGCCACTTACCATTTTTTTATTAGTTCAACATTCTAGATGTGTCTTGTGAGTGTTCATGAATACATTAGACTGTTTATAAGTACAAATAGTCTAATACGAAGAAACAAAAGGAAGTACGTGTGATCTTTAGGAAAAGTTGGAAACTAGAATTTATGATCGATCGGTATGTACACTTTTAAAAAATAAATAAATAATTAAAAATCGTGCATATATATGTGTACTATGTAGATATTGTTTCCTATAATGCAGTAAGTGTTAAAACACTTACCTTATTCTCACACTATTCGACACTACTCAAATAGGAAATTAAAATAAAGGCATAAAACAAATCGTATTTCTACTTGAATAAATCTATACATTTGTTTGATGCAACGAAATGATATTCTTCCGTCAGAAAAAAAGTAACACACTGCATACTATGTTTTTTTTTAAAACGAATGCTATAATGTACGAATCAGTGTACACAAACACACTTGTTTAAGCAAACAAATACCAATTAATATGATGTTCTTACAAAACATGTTATTTCTCATCTAATATAGTATTCATCGATGTACCATTGGATTATATGTCTTAAATGTATGTCTTCCCTAACATGTGGATAATTTTCTGTAGAAAGAAACGATTTTTATAAATTATAGATAATATTTCAGCAGAACGTGTAAACAAATACATGGCAAGTCGTAAAGAAAAAATCCATTGATAGTGAGTCGTTAAAAAGCTTATTTCTCATTTATTATAGCATTTGTCGAAATAATTGTTCGTTATGTGCAATTTGTTTTAGATATGGAGTGAATTTCTTTAGCAAGAAAACGGTTTTCATAAGTCCTAGATATTTTTTCATTAAAATGTGTGCTACCACGCCAACGCCACATTAAATTCACACGTGTGGACTATCAGTAGGGCGTGTGTTACCACACGACACCGGTCCGTTCCGGTGTTTCATCTCCGTTACGGTCCGTTTCCGTCCGTTAGGGTGAATCGTACACCGATTTAGTTGTTTCGGTTATGGAAATTAAGTAATAATTACATTTTAAAAAGTAGTTTATATGTGCATGATAATATTATATAAAACAAGTTTAAAATAATTATTAAGGATTGTTATTTTGTCATTTTGCAATTGTAGAATTGTATATTGTTGTGATAAAATATTGAAGAAGTTTTTAATTTAACCTCGTAACTACAATGTCTCAGTCTGTAACAAGGAATTTGATTGGACGAGACTTTTGACCCTGTTCATTAACAATGCAGGTGCACCCATATTTATAGGTGCACCTGTGAAAGTATAGGTGCACCTATATATTTTATGGGTGCACCGACAATTTTATGGGTGCACCTATAATTTTACAGGTGCACCCATAAAAGGTATAGGTGCACCTATACGTTTTATAGGTGCACCTACACTCTTCTATAGGTGCACCTACATCTGTAGTTTTGACCCCGACCGTACACCATATGTTCATGCCTTACATATTGATTACAATTACCTTGTATACGACGTACTAGAAGTACACATCACAACAGAAATACAATTGTTCACGTGTGCTTTAGAGTGTACATTACAACACATGTGAACTGTATAAGATTGCGTTATCGATTTTAAAAATGTTAAGGAATAATATAAACCAATGAAAATTAAAAAAAAAAGAAAAAAAAAAGGGAAATCAGCATGCTCGAACCCTACCTTGGTGGGCACTAACACGGCGCCTCGACCGACTGCACGATTGAGGCTTGTGAATGTTTCGTCGCTAATATACATATAATAGTAATGATAACATGCTACATTTCAGTAGATTGGTTTACGAAAACGTCATTTCAACAAGTGAAATGGTAACCTTCAACATTACAAAATATGTGTTTATACCATTCAAGTTTTTCAGACGAGTTCTCTAGGAATTCAAGTTGTAAAGCATGCTTATTGCCACTTTTATGAGTTACAGTCTGTTGACCATAGACAGATAAGAGTCAGCTGCCTTCGGCAGCTGAATATCATTAATAAGCATCTCCAGCTGAGAACGTTTGACGTCATACAGCGCAAGCTATATGACCTAAGCAATGACCTAATTGTTTGTCACGTGACTACTAGCGTATTTAAACATACTGTACCGCGCAGTACTTTGCATACGGGGGCGCCCAATGGAACAGGCTGTAAACATAGCCGGATTACCATGACCTCCGAAATAATATATAGTACCTCCACAATAGCGTAAACAATGGGGTTATTGTTGTGTTAGAATCGAAATAATAAAACGTACCTGTATTTTATCGGTGAAAAAAATACAGTTAAAATACAGTTAGGAGTTCGGATGCGTAGTAATTAAATCAAGAGTTCGTTAGCACGAGTGATTTAATTACTCGCATCCGGACGACTAACTCTTAAATATCATCCGGGTTTTTATGTTGTGATAATATTCAGAATAAAGCTGTCAACCATCACTATGCAGGGGCGTAGCGTGGCCTGTTTTCAACATACTCCTAATACGAGGTGTTTTGCGCCGAGTAGGGGATGGTTTGGCAGTAGGTGTCCCCATTCCACAAGTGGGGTTCAGAGGGCCTCCCCGAATATACAATTTTCATTTTTGGACAAAAATGTTGCTCGTACAAGCCATATTGGTCAGGAATAAAGACATTTTATGCACGCAAAAAATGGTAATTGTCCACCCTTGGAACATCTCAAACCGTTCTGCTGTATAGATCATAATAGCTAAATACCATTCGTATATTTTGACTTTTATATATCAAATTCAGAAGGCTTTAACTAAGCAAACTAATGATGAACATAAACATCCTCATTATATGTTCTTCACAGTCGGGTTTGCGGAGGCGGGGGAGTGTTGCAAGGCGTACTATGACCTGACGTTTGAGCCCCATCCAGCACAGTGGTGCTCCAACTACTGCTGCGGAAATGCGTCCCTAGGAATGCTAGGATGTTGTGATTCGATCCTACTGCAGGCTCCCAGTGACGATAGGACACCCATCTGTATCCAGTGGTTCCAGTGGTTCTGTACGTTGTGTTGTCTTGTTTTGCATTGCGTGGTCTGAGTATTACCTTTCATACCCCATCCAACCACTTCTCCAAGAAGCGAAAACGGGGTTAGCGGCTGGGGTATGAAATAAAACCTTAATTTCGGCTTAAACAAAATTGCATATTGTAAAATTAAAACATTGAATAGGTAATTTTAAACAGGTTAGAACGTTTTTTCAGTAAAAAAAAAAAGATTTTTAAACGTGTTATTTTGTCGAAATATCTGTTATAAGATCCTGCTAATATAAGCTTTCCCATCGCTTAATGGAATTAAGGCGGGACCACGTAATGGTTTAAAGAAGTTTCTTAAAGTCTTAAAGTTTTCGCTTCATAATCTTTTCAAATATTTATCGATTTTTATTCGACTTAAGTGCACATATCCCTCCAAAGTGAGCTCTTTCCTACGCCGAAAATGGTAGTTTGATTTCAGAGAGTGCCCTCCAAAAGTCTTGGATACGAAATAAATATATGACCGTGTACATTTTGGGAGGGCTTATCTCAAAAGTACTGAATGAACCGAATTGCATTTTGCGGCGGAGGAAAGACCTCACATTGTAAGGGTATGTGCGCGTTACTTGAACATAATTTGTTAAATTTTAATGAAGTTATGAAGAAAAACTCTAACTGAATCGAGCACCGATATTGATTGCGCTTGGTGCGATAGGTGGCGCTGTGTTTGTCTGTTTCTGTTGCTATCAAGCATGCTGTCGTAATACCCACAGAGCAGGCACTGTTGTAGCTCCGCAAGCTGAACAACCAAGTAAGTTGGACGCTGTATATAGTAACAAAATACTTTGCTATGAGGATCAAAGCATAAGATATGTAGTATATGTTTATACTACATATGTTTAATTAAAAGCGTTCTGAATATTAGGCAGGGTCTAAAGTCAACCGATATGGGGTGGGTAGGGTGGGGGTGGGGTCAACATCAGAAAACTGGTTTCCTGACAACCAAAGCAAAACTCACACAATTTCGCACAATTTGCGCATGTTTATAATCACATTTCAGGTAACAATATCAATCATGAAAACTAAATATGTCCTTTCAGCATGTTGAATTTGGTTTGAGTCGTCGTTTGGTCACGGGCAAATATTGGTGGGTTGGCAAAACATAATCTGACTACCTACCCTCGCACTACATATATGTATTTACATTGTTGCCGACTTAGGACGTCAACAAATATTCTCCCTCCTCCACCAGCGAATTTTTTCACCCTTTTGGGAATGGTACCTGTACCCATGCAATTGGGAAAAATCGCAGCCTTTTGCCTTAATTTGGGAATTTATCACTATCAAAAAAATCCCGCCAGTGTTTGCTTAATTACGTTGCAAACACATTACCATGTATACATTCTCTTGTAGTATTTCCTTACCATGACCTAAAAGAATATAGTTCCCCACGTCTTCTCTTTAAAGTTTCACTGAAAATATTTAAAAAAAAATCCAATTGGTATAAAAAACATACTATTTGCCATTGGGAATGGTACCGTTTTCGGTACCACATCTATAAGGGAAGAAAACACTGTCCAGCCATCATATACACAGTATTAGGACGATCGAACGGCTCTTATACATATGTAATAATTGAACAATATGTATAATTATTTCTTGATTTCCTCCAGTGTAGTCGATTTACATAATATATTTACAATAAACACAAAAGCATACAAAATTTTGAAAGACAATAGCATAACATCATCGTCGTAGCTACTATTAGGTCATATAGGCCAGGGCCTATACATCAGTTTGAAAAATGAAAAAAATAAAAAGTCCAAAAATGCTATAAAAACTGAAGCCAGATGTTACGGATTAAGGGTCAACATTTGTGTATTTTATTGTGTAGGTAATTTAGCTTTGTCAAATGTAATTCTCAGATTTGTCCAATAAAAAGTTCTTCAGATACCTCAAATTTCTCAAATACCACACAAGTTCTCTGTCAGATATACGCCAAAACGCACCATTGCATAGCTAAGTTAAACAAAAAGCCACCGGACCTCCAAGTTTGTCGGGCATATATATGCATTTCAGTTCAGCTACGCCTATTCATGCACGATGATATTAATTATTAAAGTACATATTAAATTAAATCACCCTTAACTGCCACGGTAAGCGGTTTCACGTCACACACTCGTATGCAGAATGTGAAAGATCATGGACCGTAGTCACAGTTTATCACTCTCACGACTGTGATAATCACACTCTATAGTATTGAGTATATTTCACATCACACACTCTTACAGAATGTGAAAGATAGTGGAATATTACTGCTAACGTTGAGACAATCACACTCTATAGTATTTAGTATATCTCACATCACACACTCTTACAGAATGTAAAAGATAGTGGAATATTACTGCTAACGTTGAGACAATCACACTATATAGTATTTAGTATATCTCACATCACACACTCTTACAGAATGTGAAAGATAGTGAAATATTACTGCTAACGTTGAGACAATCACACTATATAGTATTTAGTATATCTCACATCACACACTCTTACAGAATGTAAAAGATAGTGGAATATTACTGCTAACGTTGAGACAATCACACTATATAGTATTTAGTATATCTCACATCACACACTCTTACAGAATGTGAAAGATAGTGGAATATTACTGCTAACGTTGAGACAATCACACTCTATAGTATTTAGTATGTCTCACATCACACACTCTTACAGAATGTAAAAGATAGTGGAATATTACTGCTAACGTTGAGACAATCACACTATATAGTATTTAGTATATCTCACATCACACACTCTTACAGAATGTGAAAGATAGTGAAATATTACTGCTAACGTTGAGACAATCACACTATATAGTATTTAGTATATCTCACATCACACCCTCTTACAGAAAGTGAAAGATAGTGGAATATTACTACTAACGTTGTGACAATCACACTCTATAATATTTAGTATATCTCACATCACACACTCTTACAGAATGTGAAAGATAGTGGAATATTACTGCTAACGTTGAGACAATCACACTCTATAGTATTGAGTATATTTCACATCACACCCTCTTACAGAAAGTGAAAGGTAGTGGAATATTACTGCTAAGGTTAGGACAATCACACTCTATAGTATTTAGTATATCTCACATCACACACTCTTACAGAATGTGAAAGATAGTGGAATATTACTGCTAACTTTGTGTCAATCACACTATGTAGTACTGAGTATATCTCACATCACACACTCTTACAGAATGTGAAAGATAGTGGAATATTACTGCTAACGTTGTGTCAATCACACTATGTAGTACTGAGTATATCTCACATCACACACTCTTACAGAAAGTGAAAGATAGTGGAATATTACTGCTAACGTTGAGACAATCACACTCTATAGTATTTAGTATGTCTCACATCACACACTCTTACAGAATGTGAAAGATAGTGGAATATTACTGCTAACGTTGTGTCAATCACACTATGTAGTACTGAGTATATCTCACATCACACACTCTTACAGAATGTGAAAGATAGTGGAATATTACTGCTAACGGTGTGTCAATCACACTATGTAGTACTGAGTATATCTCACATCACACACTCTTACAGAAAGTGAAAGATAGTGGAATATTACTGCTAACGTTGTGACAATCACACTCTATAGTATTTAGTATATCTCACATCACACAATCTTACAGAATGTGAAAGATAGTGGAATATTACTGCTAACGTTGTGTCAATCACACTATGTAGTACTGAGTATATCTCACATCACACACTCTTACAGAAAGTGAAAGATAGTGGAATATTACTGCTAACGTTGAGACAATCACACTCTATAGTATTTAGTATATCTCACATCACACAATCTTACAGAATGTGAAAGATAGTGGAATATTACTGCTAACGTTGTGTCAATCACACTATGTAGTACTGAGTATATCTCACATCACACACTCTTACAGAAAGTGAAAGATAGTGGAATATTACTGCTAACGTTGAGACAATCACACTCTATAGTATTTAGTATGTCTCACATCACACAATCTTACAGAATGTGAAAGATAGTGGAATATTACTGCTAACGTTGTGTCAATCACACTATGTAGTACTGAGTATATCTCACATCACACACTCTTACAGAAAGTGAAAGATAGTGGAATATTACTGCTAACGTTGTGACAATCACACTCTATAATATTTAGTATATTTCACATCACACCCTCTTACAGAAAGTGAAAGATAGTGGAATATTACTGCTAACGTTGTGTCAATCACACTATGTAGTACTGAGTATATCTCGCATCACACACTCTTACAGAAAGTGAAAGATAGTGGAATATTACTGCTAACGTTGAGACAATCACACTCTGTGGTATTTAGTATATCTCACATCACACCCTCTTACAGAAAGTGAAAGATAGTGGAATATTACTGCTAACGTTGTGACAATCACACTCTATAGTATTTAGTATATTTCACATCACACCCTCTTACAGAATGTGAAAGATAGTGGAATATTACTGCTAACGTTGTGACAATCACACTCTATAGTATTTAGTATATATCACATCACACACTCTTACAGAATGTAAAAGATAGTGGAATATTACTGCTAATGTTGAGACAATCACGGACCGTAGTCACAGTTTATCACTCTCACGACTGTGATAATCACACTCTATAGTATTTAGTATATCTCACATCACACACTCTTACAGAATGTGAAAGATAGTGAAATATTACTGCTAATGTTGAGACAATCACACTCTATAGTATTTAGTATATCTCACATCACACACATTTATAGAATGTGAAAGATAGTGGAATGTTACTGCTAATGTTGTGATGATCACACCTATATCATTCAGTACATCTCACATCACACAATTGCCGAATGTGAAAGATAATGAGATATTACTGCTAACGTTGTGATTGTCACTCTATAGTGTGAAATATAGTTCACATCACACATTCTTATCACAGAACATATTACAACATTATGCAGTCTAATCACTGATAATCACTCTCTTTTTTTTTTTTTTTTTTTTAATTCAAATTCTTTTATTCCAAGATTTTACATGTGTAAAACAGCAATGGATATAATATATAATGCAAGTTCAACTGTAAATGGTAATCGATGATAGTGCAGAGCAGAACTGATAGTGTTCACAAAATAATCTACAGTCAAATAAGAATGTATGATGTAAGTTAAGAGAGATAGGATAGCTATTGTTCATTGGTGTCAGAGGGGAGACAACTGAGCATACATAGACACGTGCATATTTATTTATATATCATGCTGGTCTCCCTCCCTTTAACCATATATACTTAAACTATGATACAAATAATAGTAACATATTAAATATTGAATTATGGTTAATATTAAGTATTGCATTTTGGTCTATAGATGCATGCAAATCAAAATGTAACAATATACAACGTTGGTTCATTTCTTTACGGCATATACAATACATACATTTAACTAAGTTGAGAAAAACAAAATTTTGATAATCACGCTCGAGATGGTGATAATAATTATATATGTATACATGTGCATCCAAACAATTGCAGATACATATCACATTACTTAATTTATATTCCCGATGATATAAAAAAATACTGCAAACGATATGCACACACACACGTCACCAAGAGACCTGACTCGCCACCGCAACCAGAGTATGATGTACATTACATAGTGCCGAACCATAACTTACTTATATACGTTATATTAAATTCTAGAAATGAACAAACGGGAGCGTAGCTACACTTCGCCGTATAGATCCAGATATATTCCTTTTTTCCCCCCAGAAAATCAAGATTTTAATGCCAGAAAAATTCAATAAACGTTCCACGGGTGGCGGATAAGGGGTAGGATTAAGAGTAAAATATTAGAAAAAAATGGAAGTTGTTGTTCTATTGGATTTAAGTAGACATTTCATCTTAAACATTGCTTAGTTTTAGACGAGGAGAATCACCTCGAAAATGCAAACAGAATGCACCATTGGCCGTCTAATTCATTAACAATTACCGGGGCTCACCCTCAGATCCCAATAAAATTCGCAAAGCGTGTGCTCAATTAACTGTAGCCTATGTGCCCATTGTAGGCTAGCTACGCCCCTGTCGTACGCATTCAGGTCTTATCACGCTTTGATAAATTGAATTCCGCATTATATGTCAAATTAAAGGGTCACACGGCAATCTTTACTTTTTAAAATCTCGCTGCGTCCTATTAGTTTTTAACTTGCATTTGTTCAATCTTTAATATTGATTTAAAGAGTCGTATACATCAAGTTGATCGCATTTTACTAACAGTTGTTTTATATTGCACCAATAATATATTATCTATATAATATATGGTAGCCGGTTTAAATGATACTGTATATTAAATAAATCGAGACGTTTATTTGAATGTTTTTAAAAACTTTAAGATTGTCATGTGTCCGTTTAATCTTGCGTCTAATGTATGCATGAGCATATAACCATAGCGATATAATAGCGTGGCTCATGTCGATTTCACTACTTTCGTTTCCATTTTCAAAAAATGTTAAGTCAAAACTGACTTCACTACTTTCGTTTCTATTTACAAACAACGTTACGCCAAAATACGTCACACGTGCAAGCATAGTTTAACAATAATAAAACCTGCTTGCAAAAACAGTGACTAATCATAACTTCCAATATCGAACCTTGCTACCGAACTACTGTTTTGCTAAACGTAAGGTCGATCTGACATTTATGATAGTCTGATCATGCAGGACCGAGTTTGTTTGCAGTAATTATCAGAAAACCATTAAGTACAGTAGTAAAACAGAAGTCAATAAACGCATAGACGCACGGGTCTGCTTTAAAAGGAACTCGTTTTAAAACCAATGAAAAACGACCATAGCTGTATATAAGACTAATGGTGTTTACATAGCATATGTAAGTGTGTACATAGCATATGTAAGTGTTTACATAGCATATGTAAGTGTGTACATAGCATATGTAAGTGTTTACATAGCATATGTAAGTGTGTACATAGCATATGTAAGTGTTTACATAGCATATGTAAGTGTTTACATAGCATATGTAAGTGTGTACATAGCATATGTAAGTGTGTACATAGCATATGTAAGTGTTTACATAGCATATGTAAGTGGGTACACAGCATATGTAAGTGTGTACACAGCATATGTAAGTGGGTACACAGCATATGTAAGTGTGTACACAGCATATGTAAGTGTGTACACAGCATATGTAAGTGTTTACATAGCATATGTAAGTGTGTACATAGCATATGTAAGTGTGTACATAGCATATGTAAGTGTGTACATAGCATATGTAAGTGTGTACACAGCATATGTAAGTGTGTACACAGCATATGTGAGTGTGTACACAGCATATTTAAGTGTGTACACAGCATATGTAAGTGTTTACATAGCATATGTAAGTGTGTACATAGCATATGTAAGTGTTTACATAGCATATGTAAGTGTGTACATAGCATATGTAAGTGTGTACACAGCATATGTAAGTGTGTACATAGCATATGTAAGTGTGTACACAGCATATGTAAGTGTTTTTACGCTATAGTTATATCTGTGGAAAAACAGTAAACAAGTTACATAAAGGGAACATTAAACAAATTATACGATGGGGGAAACAGTTAACACATTATAGAATGCGATAAACATTCTCTAAACAAATTACATACCGGGAGAAAAATACTTCTCTCGTGAGGAAAATAATAAATATATTGGAAATACCTTGATCGCGATGTTTTGAGTTATTTGACATTATTAAAATATCTGACTCATGCAATACTGATTTTACTTGAAGATACAAATTAAAAGTGTAAGATTTTATTTGTCTACAATAATTATTTTATATTTTAATCAATTTGAAAGGTATTAGTTACGAATAAAGTACACCTGCTATTGGATAGCATATCAAGTTGTGTTGCTTTTTTTTTTTTTAAACTCTTACTTTCTTAATATTTAAAAACCTCATCAAGAAGATAGACACTGTTCAATCTTGGCCACTCTCAAGACCTTCAGTCCTTTGATTTATTCTCTTATCAACAAATAAAATGAAACTCAAGCCTATTAATGCACACGTTTGTTCATTTGTTTTGCTAATTCAACCACACTTCAGCCTAATTCCTCATACTTCAGCATTCGTCGTCGGCCTTAATTCCAGTCTTGTACCTGAAACATTTGTCGTCGACATACTTCCCCAATACGCGTGCCTTCGCCGTTGGTGCAATTCCCAGTATTGTACCTTAAGCATTCGTCGTCAGCAAAATTCGCTATATTTGAGCCTTTTCTATTTCAACGCTCAATGTTTCGATACTGGACACAATGGGATATTTTGCAATATGTTCGATACATTTGTGATAAAGGATGTCGTATGTATGTTTACTTGCTGTAAATGATGATGACGAATTAGATTTGTTTGTTATATGGGGCCAAACCGAAATGAACATGCAATGCTCATCTTCAATTAACATCGAGATAACAAATGAAGAATAGACCTTGAACATTTTAACCTGCAGAGTTGCTGCAAATTCTTTTGTAAACACTCCATTTACGATTGAGCCACGTTCTCACTGTTAATGAACAAATAAAGTTAAATTGTCTGTCATTCACGTATCAATATAGATGAGGGATTGAAACTTGTTTGTATATATTTATTTTCTAAATGCTTGCAGATATTATGATGATGAACTCTACACAACAGGCTGCAGGTAGTTATGGTCACGGACCTCAGCCAATGGGACAGTATCCGCAGCCAGGACCCCAGCCCATGGGATACCACCCACATCCAGGATCACAGCCCATGGGACACCACCCACAACCAGTACCACAGCCATTGGGACAATACCCACCGCCAGAATATCAGCCAGTTGGACAGAATACACAAACAGAAAACGCAGTACCGGGTCAACCAATAGAAAATCAGAAAGAATAAACAAAAACATATTTTGTATCAGTGTGCCATACGAACAACTGATGTAGCGGTGAATTATACTGACATTTGATAAAACGGTGCACCATACAATAATTTGATGTAGCGGTGAATTATACTGACATTTGATAAAACGGTGCACCATACAATAATTTGATGTAGCGGTGATTTATACTGACATTTGATAAAACGGTGCACCATACAATAATTTGATGTAGCGGTGAATTATACTGACATTTGATAAAACGGTGCACCATACACTAATTTGATGTAGCGGTGAATTATACTGATATTTGATAAAACGGTGCACCATACAATAATTTGATGTAGCGCTGAATTATACTGATATTTGATAAAACGGTGCATCATACAATGATTTTATGTAGCGGTGTACCATGCGAACATCTAATACATCGATGTACCACAGAAAAATCTGATATATCGGTGTCTCAAACCTATATCTGATATATATCGGTGTATGATACGAAACTCGGATATATGGGTGTACCAAACGAATATCTATGTATTGGTGTAACATACGGACATCTAATCCATCGATGTACCATACGATAATCTGATGTATTGGTTTGCCTAGCGAACATGTAATACATCGATATTTCAAACGCTAATCTGGTGTATCGGTGTATCAAACCTACATGTGATATATCAGTGTATCATACGAAACGATGTATTGATGTACCAAACGAACATATGATGTATCGGTGTATCATATACATATCTGATGTATCGGTGTACAATGCGAAAGCCTGATGTGTCATTGTACTAAACACTTGTGTTTTTTTTCTTTGAAGCGAGCTTCTTAGATTTGAATTGAAATTTTTGTGTTTGTGAGTTTTATATTGTTTCTTGTTTTTTGCTATACAGTATTATTAAAACACTTTGTGATTTTGTAAATGTCTTACAAGAAAGCGCATATTTTAAAACAAAATTATTTTGAATACAACCACACACGTGAACAAACATCACCGACTGTTTCTGACAGAATCTTACATTTTTAATATGTTCCAGTTCTTTATAACAAACAAAGTGTCATGGTAATCAAAATATTTTGTTAACATCGTTTTTTTAATGTCTACAAATTTGAATTTAATTGAAAACGAAAAGGTTATATGGCGCCAACAGGAATGTATATTCCAGACTCACCTCCATTTATATCGAGATGAAAATATGCAGAATAGGCCTAAAACCTCTTCCCTGCAGAACTGCAGAGTTGCTGCATATAAAATAGTAAAAACTCCATTTTTCGCTGGAGCTACAAGCGCAGTTTTCTGCCAACCCTCAAGTAGCCCCTGAAACAGAAATCATGATGAAGACCTATAATGAAATAAAATAATACGACAAACCGAACATGATTTCTGGGGCATGGGCGGGGGAAGTTGAGTGAGGGTGGGGTTACCCCTCTGCCTGGATAAGCAGTGGCCCTATTCTAAAATCACCATTGATTTTGAATGGAACATGCCGTACAATGCTTACATAGCCGCATTCATTATATTCATTTGGCCTTTTTAAATAGAAACTATCATTATTTTTCAAATTAAAGTCGGACTACTAGAGCCCCACGAAAATACTGGTGTACCGCCTTTAACTGACATAACCGAATAACCACGAACCTGTCAAATAGAAAGTCAGTAACATAACAAATTAAAACATTGCATTAAGTAATATGTGTTTTATCTTTTTCTTTGCGATTTGAATCGAGAACTCAACAAGGAAGACATATTGGCACACCCGCTCCTTGTGTGACCTCGGTGTTTAGTTACCTACCAGGGATTGGCTTAATAGGAATAAAATAACCTTTTTTGTTATCGTGTCATAATCATGCCTCTGCAGGTTTTTACACAGTGTTTTACCCGGCGTTTTATCATTATTTCGACAGACGGTGTTGTACCCTGTGTTTAGAGTACAAGTTTACAAATGGCTATGTTGAACACTGTTTTATTCGCTCTTTGCCTAACTGCTGCAGGTAACAATTTTATTTTCACCTATGATACATTGTTTAAAAACAATTTCTTTTAACTGTAAATGACATTCCTAAACTAATTCGAAGTGATAAATATATAGAGAATAATGAATGGACATTTTCATATCACACCGTGTATCGGCAAAATACATCCATATCAGCCCGAGAGCTCAATGGCTGATATGAGTCGAGGGCCGATGCAGGGTGTGATATGAAAATGAACTGAATGTTGTTTAACGGCTCATCAACACAGTATAGGTTATTTAGAGCCGCCCCAGAGAGAGGGGAAGGATACATAGGAATCCGGGAACCTGTCCTACTCTTATTATCGAATAGATTCCCATGATTCTTTAGCGTGCTCGGCGGATAGACCGATACACGGGACCGCCGGGTTTACGTCCCAATCCGACGGACGAGGCTAAGGGAAAGTGTCTTGCCCAAGAACACACCGACGAAACTCAGTGGCACCACGGAGGACTGAACCCGGGGCCTTACAAATCCGCCGCGCTACCAACTGCTCCACGCCAGCCCTCGATATGAAAATGCCCATTGCTTATTCTATTTATCATATACTTTTCAAAAAAGGGGCCAGCTTTTTTTCTATTTGTTTGCGTTTTAGAACCTTTAAAGACTTACTAAAAAAATCAAAAAGGGGTCAACCGCTATAAAGTGTTTTCTTGTATTTAATTCGTTTAGAGCCTTTTAAGAATTTTATTAAAAAATAAAATAAAAAAGGGTTAGCCCCTGATACGTGTTTTCATCTATTGTTATACGTTTATATCTTTTTTAAGACTTTTACATTTAGGGGCCGGCACCTAAACAGATATACCCTCTTCTATTGTTATGCGTTTAAGACCTTTTAAAACCTTGAAAACAATTTTCACAATAAGAAAAAAGGGCCAGTCCCTTAACCTTTAAACACATTTATTAAAAACTATGTATTAAACAAGTCATATCAGTCCTAGGGCTGATATCGATATATCTGCCCTACGGCTGATATGAGAAGTGAAACCTATGATGTATTGTACATGCAAAACGTTCATATTTGTTAGGAAGTAGATGATACAAGATAATAAAATTTCATTTGGCACACTCTGTTTGATATATCTTTGATGAGTAGTATGAGTGTCTGGTGGACAAAGCTACCATCAATTTATCACCGACATAGCTATCTTAATATCTGTCTCAATTATTAACTCAGTGAGTACAAATTAATACGCCAAAATATAACACGAGTGTTAACGTCATAGTGTACTCTTTCTTTAATTTGTTCTTCCTTTGACTATGGACTTAAAGGGACACACGGCAATCTTGAACTTTTTATCAAGCATTAAAATTAGCGTCTCGATTTATTTATTTTAATCAGTTTCATTATGACTTTAAACATGCTTGCATATAATTTAATAAAGTATCTTTTTTTTTTTTTTTTTTTTTTTTATTATTGTCGAAGTATAATCAACAGTTACTTATAATATGTGCAAACTATTTGCTTTATGCTATTCTAATACTTCATATTAATGATTGAACCAAATGCAAGTTAGTAAAACGATTTTTAAAAAATCAAGATTGCAAAATCAAGAAGTGTTGCCGTGTTTTACTTGCTCATCTCTGTAAGTGTTGCCGTGTTTTACTTGCTCATCTCTGTAAGTGTCGCCGTGTTTTACTTGCTCATCTCTGTAAGTGTTGCCGTGTTTTACTTGCTCATCTCTGGACTTGTTTGTTACTTTAACTTTCGCTGTATGTGTTTGAATGCCTTTACTAGAATATGCTCTTACAGTTGTCTTGTTTTGTATATAAGTTATAACACCCTTTTTAAATCCCAGTACCGTCATGGCCCTTTCGTTGTCCATCAGCGTCCGTCGACTTTGACGTCTGCGGCAGCAGCACTTTCTCTGAAACCGCTAGGGCAATTTTGCTCAAATTTCACAAGTTTGATATTGAGAGGAACATACACAAAAAAGGTCAATCGGACATTCAAGATGGCCGCCGTTACTTAAAATATTCAAAACCATAACACATCTACCATAAGTCAATTTCTTAAATGCATTACAATGAATTTACACGTTACAAATAAGCGGGATTTCATTTCATTTTCTTACACCTGTCATATGTCTGCACTACTGAAGTGCAAACAGAATTGTCTACATTGACTTAATTAAGTAGAACAAGTGGACGATTTAGATATTTGATTTAAGACCAGAGAAAGATGTAAGGTGTTTACTAAAACGGGGCCCAGAAGCACAATACAGGTTTTGATAATTTTTTTTTTTAGAAATTATCGACAAGTACTAATCTATACATTCAAATTCACTTAAAATGACCATTTCATATTTGGAAATGAAGAAAAAGTGTTCAACTATATAATATTTTTCTTGTAAGAAACAATATATTGATATTTATTATGCAGATATGCACTTTTCTGCCTAATAAAGGGGTGACCTAATAAATTTTGCTTTATTAGGCACTGACCAATAGAGCAAATCAATGCGGAATCCCTCGGCGTTTATTGTACGTAACGTTATCTGACGTCATGCACTTAACGTTGTCTAACGTCATAAAACAAACAAAAAACAACAACATGGCGGCGTCCTCGATAAGCGTAGCATTTTGAGGAATAGGTAATAATAGTAATTCATACAAAAAATGTGGATAATCTACATGATAAATAGAATATTATGTCAGTGCCTTTTACTATCAAGTTTATTAGGCTCGGCACGAAAACGAAGAATGGCGAGGCAGAGCCATTCTTCGTTTTCGTGCCTCTGCCTCGCCATTCTTCGTTTTCGTGCCGAGCCTAATAAACTTGATAGTAAAAGGCACCGACATAATATTCTCTATTTAATTTTAAGCTGAAAAATACAATAATTGTTTTTCACATTTTTATTAAATGTTGGTTAGTAATATGTTTTTTTTTATTGAAATCGACAACGTGAATTTCTCAGATCACATTCCCCACTCCGCCCCCTTCTGAATCCGCCAACACTGATGCTTGTTACTTATTGATGTAAATTGTCTAGAAATTGGTTCTGTCATACTATGAACATATTAATGTATAGCAGTAGGAACGGGTGGGGGTGGGCAGGCACACCTCAATAATCTGACAGGTGTGGGGCTAGTGTATGTTTTGATCTCCCCAATCCCTACCACATATTTTGCCAATTCATGTTTTGATACAACAAAGTTCTTGTATCCGGCATGGCATAAGACTAATCAATCGTCAAAGAAAATGAGCTATTGTGTTCATTAAACTATGTGAAAAACAAAATGATCGTTCGTAAACAATAATACAGTGTACCTCTCAAATAATGATGTATGCATATAAAGGAACACTTGATGGAATTATGAGCTGCTGATCCGGCCAATTTTTGCTTTTCGACTCTAATGGAAGCCAATATCATTCAGTATTAACATATATTAAATTCGAAGGGTTTCATGTTCAAAATGATATAGGCCACCATGTGCTCACGGCTATTTGAAGTAATAAACAAATTGGATAGAACTTGATCATTAAATAACTTTCAAAATGAATGTAGACATATAGCTAACAAAATAAAGTGTAGACAAAATTCATTTTATTAGATACTGGGACCATACGTCGTACGCCATGGGGAATACATTAAAGAAGGATAACTCCATGTCCACCGCCATATGCATGCCATCTTCGGGATGGTTAACATTTTGTGCTGTTGATTTTATGAATATTGAGTTCTGCTCAACCCGGGGCTAGAGGGCGTGAGCGGTAGCTAGCATATTTCACTACCACTCATGAACAGTCTCAATCAAACCGAGACTGCAATATTTCGTATGTGTCGTGCTCGGCCGTTTCCAAAGGTCCATTATCATACTCTTTTTTTATAGCACAGTGGCGTTGCTTGTGCAGTGTGGCGGCAGTAAAACGTCTCCCCGCGCTTGCAATCAGTACTGTTATTAATTCGATCTTTGGAGATCGCTGAGCCCGATACTTATAGTTAGTTATCGGTGGTACATTTTCAATTTCTTTTGTTTTCTTACTTAATTTTTGATTCGGTGGTTCCACTACTCCGGCCGATAAAAGGCTCTGGGTATTGTTTAACCACTCATAGGATATGTTGTCTGCTTTTTATACGCATGCTTCATAACCGCTGCTCCCAACTAAATTCCATTATGTTTATTTCGCTCTTCGGGGCATTTCATTTTATTAGATACTGGGACCATACGCCGTACGACATGGGGAATACATTAAAGAAGGATAACTCCATGTCCACCGCCATATGCATGCCATCTTCGGGATTGTTAGAATTTTGTGCTGTTTATTTTATGAATATTGAGTTCTGCTCAACCCGGGGCTAGAGGGCGTGAGCGGTAGCTATCATATTTCACTACCACTCATGAACAGTCTCAATCAAACCGAGACTGCAATATTTAGTATGTGTCGTGCTCGGCCGTTTCCAAAGGTCCATTATCATACTCTTTTTTTACAAATGGTAGCCATTTGCAGTCTAATTAAGTATAAACGGGGTTCATGGGTGAAGGAGGCCAATGTGTCCGCATCAGCTATAGTGTCTGCGGATATAATGACCTAGGCATAGGGGGCTATTGTATCCGCAAAGCCATTGTGTCCGCATGGTCGTCTCCATGTTCGAGGTAGAATTATTAACTTATTAAGGGGTGAAATAATGTTTACATAAGTTACACAGAAAGGGAGAGAGAATTAGGTATTTATTTTGTTATTATATATGCAAGGTATAAGAGATGCTAATCTATCAGGGCCTTTAAAAGCAATTCTAATACACCCGCACTATATAACGTTAGCCTAGTTAAAAATATCTCGTTATATCAGTCATTTTTGCAACGTTAGGACAGTAAGCAAGGCAATGCGAAATATTTCAGTTGTGTGCACTATTTTCGCGTTTTAGGGGTATTAGAACAGAAATAGAACATCGTTTACGGTGAATTATCATGTAATATATCACGGTTTGTCATTCAATTGTAACAAATAAATTCAATCGCCCTTCGGGCTCGTGAAATTATTGTTTACAATTGAACTCCAAATCGTGATATGATTTCTTAATGTAGGGTATATACCGTAATTTATTAAACGATAATTCACCATGTTATATAAATTATAATCATGTAAATCCTTTTCATGTTGACATAAAAAGATACACGTATTCAGCTCCCTAAATAAATACGTACTTAGATTTTTAACAAAAACATATATTCGTCAAATCCATGATCATCCGGATTATTTAAGTAATCTTGATATAAACATTATAGTAAAGTAGATCATAGTTTGTTAAACAATATTTAAAATGCGTAATGCCCTAGTTCATTTGATGACAAGAGTGATAACATACATAATTATCCCTTATCCACTCCCATTATTGAAAATGCGCATATGCGTTATAGTATTAGTTTGCAAGGAATTAAATTATTAAAAGATAAAAGGATCTTTAAAAAAAAAATCTGAATTTATGAAGTTACAAATCATACTGGTCTAAAGCAAAAGCAAAAACAATTTGGAAGGAAGCCACCCTTTTTTTTAAATGGTCCGGACGTAATATATAGCACGAGATTTCCTCTCCGTAACCCCATCCCCATCCCTTTAAAGTCAAATGGCCTGTACCTAATAAAATCTAATTAATAGACACTGACATATAGTTAGTGATTTACATGTATAGGTTCTGAGCATACTACCGATCCTTAATATTTGTAATGTATACATCTATCATATTAACATTTTAAACAGGGTACATGCATGGCTGGATTATATTTCGCATTACTGAGTAATTCGCTTAGACATCATAAAGCGTTTTACATTGATAGCAAAGCATTAATATGGTAACATCCATTTCAGTTGACGCCACAGGTTTACAATATCCACATAAATAATAGGGTATATGTTCATCTTGAACAAAATTGCAAGTATTATCTAACGAAACATCAAACTTGAAATGCTATTAAAATAGAAAGTTGTTTTACTATGTTCATAAACACATACGTTTTACTTATTACATCGTGCACATTATATGGTAGCCCCAATTAGAATAATACTTATGCTTGATATGAAATTAAATATAAATACAAAGAAGGGAGTGTGGTAGGGTTGAGGTGGGGTGCGGGTAAACATTTGAAATAGTTTTGTTCTTCGTTATTTTACCGTTTACTTATTTATTATTTATGCATTGATCTCAACAATTAGGAATATTGTCAAACCATTTATTTTGAAGTCATTCTGTGAGAAAAACACGTTTGGGATATATAACCTTATTGGGTTTATTTTGCAATCAACAAACATCACGTTGATCGATTTCTTAATGTAGGGTATATACCGTAATTTATTTATACTATGACATGACTCTGTATTGGGTGTCACAGATATTACACTACAATGTATTTATTCTCTATGTTATTTGAGCGGCCACTAATTTATTTTACATGATATAGAACCGTATTAATCCATGCTCAAGGGATGTACTTAACGCCCAAAACTTTTAAACCTGACATTGATTGAATAGCCCCTAATTGTTTAAAGAGGCCACGTGGCGGAATACATTATTCCAATATAAATGCAACGGAGACGGTACTTCCCTTGGCACAAGCCCACACTCCTTACGAGGTAGGGCTCGATCTGGCTTGATTTAAACCGCGACACGCGCTTCATTCAACGCTTGAATCTGGTCTTTTAAATGGTATCTAGTTCATTGATAAACCATTAGTACAGACTTATTCGTCTGAAAATCCTGTTAACCACGGTTCAGCGGGAGTGACTTTGGTTCACATGCGGGAAGTCGTGGGGTCAATTCCCGACCGGGTAACACCAAATACTTAACTGGTAGCCCCATTACTCGGCTTTGAGGATATAAGGTACCGACCATTTTGATTTCTGGGGGGTGGGGGGGGGGAGGGGTTGGGACGGGGGGGGGGGGGGGGGGGGGGGGGTGGAAGGAAATATTCTGGCCCTTGATTTGTTGAAAAAAATATCCTGGCTCTGACTTGAAGGAAAATAAATAAACAGTCCCTCAAATTGTTGGAAAAAAATAATCCAGCCTTCTCTCAGATTCTTGGAAAAAAATAATCTGGCTCTGAGTCCAATTAGAGGAAAATAATAATCTGGCTCCCTCTTCAGTCTATAAGATAATGTAGATCTACTTCATCAGCCACTGGATTCAACATGGAGATGTTTAACCACAATCTGGCTACATCCACAACTTCTGCTCAGAAGTTTATCGAAATCTCAAATTGAAACAAGTTATAGAAGACAGTGATAGTATTCATGATTGTAATAAATGTGATGTGCATAGATCATGGTAGTAATACATGTGGTATACATTAGTCATGGCAGTTATAAATGTAGTATACACTGGCAATGGTGGCAGTAAATGTGTTGTATAAAGTGTTATAAAGTGATTATGGTAGTAATTTGGTATACATTGATCATGGTAGTAATGAACATGATATTCATATAAAGTCATGGTTATAATTAATGTGGTATACATAAGTCATGGTTGCAATAAGGCCATTATTTTTTTGATAATTCGTTTTACGAACCCTCCTAAGACAAAACGAAATTAGGTATTTTATCTTTCCATAGAGAATTTGATAGTTTATTTTTTATTTTTTTCCCTTCCTCCTACAGCTATTCTCTGTGTTGATGGTTCTTAAAAAGTAATAAAAAATAATGGCCTAAATGTGATATACATTGGTCATGGTAGTATGTTAATATTGCAATCCTGTGAGGGTGACAGTAAATATTTGTCAACCTTCTAAGGCTATTTATTTTATTATACTGAAAAAATATGTTTAAAAAAGATATTTGGTTCTGCTAAATATTCCTTTGAAATAAATGGTTACTTCTCTCTGTTCAAAATCACTATTCTCAGCACCTAGAAACCATTTTTTGGCGGATGGTTCTTTATGTTCTTTCGGAATCTTCAGCTGTGAACTCACGAGTAAACTTCAAATCATCTTCAAAAAGTTGTGCCATTTCAGTAAATGTTTCCTGATTTTCATTTGCGTATGTACACATACACTTTTCAGCATTGGACATCCAAAACATAATTATAGACTTGCTTTGACTTCACAATCATAAGACAGTAATTATACTGGGGTGACATTACAAAAAATACTATCATTCAGTGACTCACTCCATGGAGACATTACAAGCGATATGCGATATTACAAAAATGGGAAAATAACAGTCTATGAACATTGAACATGGATGTTTGACATGAGGTATATTATTAATAAATATGATATCAGAGGTCATGGTAGTAATAAATGTAGTCTCATGGTAGTAATACATGGGGTATTCAGTGGTCATGGTAATAATGAATGGGATATTCAGTGGTCATGGTGGTAATACATGTGGTATTTAGTCTTAGTAGTCATGGTAGTACTAAATGTGATATACAGTGGTCATGATAGTAATACTTGCAATATACAGTGGTCATGGTAGTAGAAAATGAGGTAAAGAGTAGCCATGATAGGTATACATGTGATGTACTTTGGACATGTTAGTAATCAATGTGGTATGCAGTGGTCATGATAGTATTACAATACAGGGTCCTGGTACTTGTGCGATGGACTTTGTGAATATCATCAACAAGTAAGTGGACTTAAGAAGCAGCTTCAGCCACATGCAATGCCAGATTATAGACAAAGCTATGCGCTATATGCCAGTGTTAATAAGAATGGTATGGTACACGGTAGTCATTGTCCAGTACAAAACGATCCCCTACACCACCAAACAAAACATCCAATCAATTCATAATTCAGAAGAGCAAAAGGGGGCTCACATAGAAAGCAGACAAGCACAAGCATAACTAAATATTAACACCAGCACATGAAGTTCTATCCACCAAATATGGAAAGATCCATATTAAACAAAAGAGCTGTCGAAAGGACAGCATTCTCCACTATTCAAAGTCAATTTTAAACAAGGTCACTGACACTTCTGTCTCACCAACCTTGGTGCCAGTTCATTCACAAGGTCACGTCTTAATTGTGGAGGTTAATAGGTGGTGGCGACTGAGGTGAGGGTGTAGGGGTGCGGGGAGGGGGTGGTCAGTAAACATATATACCAAATATCAAAGCAAGACCTTCAATACCCCAGAAAGAATATGAACTTAAAGAGGGTGGGGAGGGGAAGTGAAGTGTTACTGAATAGGGACAAAACCCGGAAATAATACAATATTTTCATTAGGGGTGGGGGTTGAGAGGAGGGTTTTGGGGAGAGGATGGAAGAGAACAGGATGGATGCAGACATGGTAACTGAAGAATAGAATAAAAAAGTGTCTATCTGGGGTGATGGTGGTGGTTGTGTAGGAGTGGGAAAGGTGTGGAGTTTATGGGGCTAATGACATATACAGGAATGCCATTGTTATTGGATGTATGCCGAAGAAAATATCATCTGGCTAAAATGAAATAAAAAGTTATGAAACATGATTGTGTCTGTAAGTGATGACACTTGTCAAGCTCCTTTGGCTGAGATATATGGCTAGTGGGTATTGAAATAAATGAGTTGCCAACAAATAAAATAAAAGCAAATTCTAAGTCGAAAATAGGCTACACATTTTCTAAAATACAATACAGAAAATATTTATCCAGAAAAATGGCCATAATTTTGCTCAAATGCAATACAGAGTTATGGAACATGTGTCTGCTAGCATTCACGCTTTACAGAAGTTGTATAAATCATTTACAATAACCTATTGAAATAAAGGACTTGCCTAAAAACTTTAACCAGCATTTTGAAGTCGAAAAAAAACCCATAACTTTGCTTAAATGCAATACAGAGTTAATATGGAACATGTGTCTACTCGTGCCCTTGATATTCCAAGCTTTACTGAAGTTTTGTTAATGTACGACTTTAAGTTGTTAAAATAAATGGACCTTGTCAAAAAAGAACTTTGACCAGAAATTCAAAGTAATAAAAAAAACATGCTTTTGCTAAAATGCCATACAGAGTGTATTAGGCGAAATAAAAATCCCGGCTTTAAAGAAATGAAATTTTTTATTTCGGCTCAAAGGTAAAATCCCAGTACACCCCCCCCCCCACATAGTTTACAATGAAAGTTATATGGCCCAAAACCAACCCCCCCCCCCCCACAAGAAATCAAAATGGTCGGTCCCTAAGGTTATGCTATGACTGGTAGGCCCGAGTGAATGGATGAGTCATGGCATGTGTCTACGATTTGATCCACTTTCATATATATGCACTGCTTAATATGCACACTGGATGTACTTAGCGACGAAGGCTCGAATACGGTATAAGGTTGCTTGCTCTGGACATAAAAAAAAGGTTGCACATTAATGGTTTTGACGTTTATTAAAACACGTTCATTTAAAAACATATAGATGCATTTTCAAGAATATTTTTTTAAAAAGAAAAAACAAACAAAATAACGAGAAAACAAACAAAAAAAAAGCTCCCCCACCACCACTACCACCAACCACCCACCCATCCACAATGAGTAGGCAAATGCCTACAGTACCTAGAGATTCTTGCCGAATTTCAGGAGGAAGGGGGGGGGGGAGGTTAGTGGGGGGGGGGGGGGTGGGGGTGTCACCGGTGTTAACCATTCGATTTAACGACTAAAATATTCTGAAAATGCATCAGATTTCTCTAAATGCCGTTTAGGACACAAAACATCTAGGGAGGCATGCCGCTCGATCCCGTTCATCCAAATGTCACATCCCCCTAAACTAAAATACTCGATCTGCCTGTTTTCCGAATGTTCCGCCATTCTTGTTATTACGGCGATGCGTGTGGGAAGGGGAACCAATTAGTTTTTACGTGTATCATTGTGAAAGTTAGTTGGATTCTTTCTTGTGAAACCCATGTGAAAGAGGCCATTGTTTGCGCATCGGCCATTGTGTCCGCGGATATAAAGGCCTAGGTGTAGGGGGCCATTGTGTCTGCATCGTTCATTGTGTCCGCGGATATAATGGCCTAGGTGTAGGGTGCCATTGTGTCCGCCTCGGCCATTGTGTCCGCGAATATAATGGCCTAGGTGTAGGGTGCAATTGTGTCCGCCTCGGCCATTGTGTCCGCGGATATAATGGCCTAGGTGTAGGGTGCCATTGTGTCTGCATTGGCCATTGTGTCCGCGGATATAATGGCCTAGGTGAAGGGTGCCATTGTGTCCGCATCGGCCATTGTGTCCGCGGATATAATGGCCTAGGTGTAGGGTGCCATTGTGTCTGCATTGGCCATTGTGTCCGCGGATATAATGGCCTAGGTGTAGGGTGCCATTGTGTCCGCATCGGCCATTGTGTCCGCGGATATAATGGCCTAGGTGTAGGGTGCCATTGTATCCGCATCGGCCATTGTGTCCGCGGATATAATGGCATAGGTGTAGGGTGCCATTGTGTCCGCATCGGCCATTGTGTCCGCGGATATAATGGCCTAGGTGTAGGGGCCATTGTGTCGGCATCGTCCATTGTGTTCGCGGATATAATGGCCTTGGTGTAGGGGGCCATTGTATCCGCATCGGCCATTGTGTCCGCGAATATAATGGCCTAGGTGTAGGGTGCCATTGTGTCCGCATCGGCCATTTTATCCGCGGATATAATGGCCTTGGTGTAGGGGACCATTGTGTCTGCATCGTCCATTGTGTCCGCGGATATAATGGCCTAGGAGTAGGGGCCATTGTGTCTGCATCGTCCATTGTGTCCGCGGATATAATGGCCTTGGTGTAGGGGGCCATTGTATCCGCATCGGCCATTGTGTCCGCGGATATAATGGCCTAGGTATAGGGGGCCATTGTGTGTGCATCGTTCATTGTGTCCGCGGATATAATGGCCTAGTTGTAGGGTGCCATTGTGTCCGCATCGGCCATTGTGTCCGCGGATATAATGGCCTAGGTGTAGGGCGCCACTGTATCCGCAATCCTGGTCGTCTCAAAGTTATAACTTAATCACCTCTGCAGGATACGTCTGTTTCTAACGCAATTGACACAAATCCTGCAATCCGATTGGTTGACGTTCAACAATTTGCGACTATTAAATTGTGCAGGACCCATTGCAAATCTATTCAGGTGAGGTTAAACCGTCAAAAACGTGCCGTTATCTAATTTGGTTTGAACACGTTTCTGAGGAAGAAAAAGGTCAAACACACTGAAATGCGTTCGAAACGGGTTAACCAATGTCGAAATGTTGTATTTTCCGATAGTATATCTGTCGTTTAATGGTCGTGATTTTTTTTAATGGCGACGCGTTAGCGTTAAGTGCAACATTCAAAATAACCCTATAGTCAACGTCTGAGTTATGAGGGTACATGAATAACGTAAGGATTGCGAAAGTGTGTTCGAGCATTATTTGAATACATGGTGTGTGTACTCTTTCCTCTCTCCATATAATGACAAAGAGAAACAAAAAATCTGCTAGACCGCGGTGTGTAAATTTAATGAAACTTAAAGTGTAGTAATTTTTTGCATCTTCAATATGTGTTACGTTTAAGGGAACTGAAGCGGTCTGATGTTTTTTTCAAATATAAATGAAACCATACTAATGTGCTTTAATTTTATGCAAAAGTTGCACATTTATTAAATTTGTCTCCTGTTCGTTTTTTTATTTTTTATGAAAATGTATAGACTGAAAGGTCAAGGCCATCCAAAGTTTAACGGCTGTTTCAAATTTAATACTTGCTAACTAAATGTGAAAGAGGAAGTAAACTAGGTGCGTCATCAATGTCATGCATATGTTCTTTAAAAAATCGATCCGGTTTGTGTACAAATGCATGCCGAGTTTTGTGTTTGGTATGCGGAAAATGTTCCCCCTGTAAAAGTGACGATTTTCCCTTTCATATGTAATTCGGTTAACATTTCAGTTAACTGTTTCTGAGATGAGATAGTACTGGTTCTAGTCTGCATGATAACTTTTTTCACATCATCTGTGATTTTTTTATGTACCCATTTAGAGCAAACATATAAGATGTGTTTTCAATCAGTTGTGTACGTTATTAATACACCCGATGTTTTGTTAAAATAACTAAATGTGTACATATATTATCTTCATAGAAAACATACGCTTAATATCAGTAATCACAGTTAAACAGTCATAAACTGCGTCTACGTGTTTGTTTTTTACCCCGATAACAAGCTAAACAGCTTATACAAATCACTCTTAATGGCGCAATGACAGTCTTAATTTGGCATGGTC
The DNA here is from genome assembly GCA_037043455.1 of Cyrtodaria siliqua. Taxonomy (NCBI): domain Eukaryota; kingdom Metazoa; phylum Mollusca; class Bivalvia; order Adapedonta; family Hiatellidae; genus Cyrtodaria; species Cyrtodaria siliqua. Next base: position 124,082 of record JAWPHD010007744.1, read on the forward strand.
TTGATGTAAGACGATGTATATATATCCGTCGATTTTTTTGTGATGGAGACAGACCACCCCGTTTTTCCGGGATAGAACCAGTACTGTATATCTCCATAAGAATCGACACTTTCTCAATTGACAAGTCGAGCTCCAGTGGTATTCGTACCTGCACGAAAACGGATCAAATCCAAGTGTCCGTGTGGGAGACCACCACACTTCCCACAACGCCGAGACGGGTCGCATCGGTTGGAAGCGAATCACGTGCCTCAGTAATTAACAAGAACCTCTTTACTCAATATTCATTGAATGTGTAGATGTTGAAAAACGTTGTTAACTTTAGCGTAGAGAGTTGTTACCATTAGCGTTAACATGAAAAGTTGTTACCTTTAGTGTTAACGCTGATACCTTTAGCGGAGGTTGTTACCTTTAGCGTTGGAATTGTTACCTTTAGCGGAGGTTGTTACCTTTAGCGGTGTTTTTACCTTTAGCGGAATTGCTACCTTTAGCGTT